>JAUMHQ010000022.1:1776418-1792454 GCA_032361165.1 Enteromius paludinosus | reverse complement strand
TACCCAGCATGTATGTCTACGCTCTGTTTTGGAATAAACAACTTGCATTTGAATTCACACGCCTCGTCATCACTCAGTTTTGTTACACATACAGTATATGCAGCATCTATATTATCATATATGTGCATATATACTGCATATAGGTTTACTCACATAGGTTCTTTCCATGTGGGCTGATTTATATGAGTGGTTTTTAAATCGAGAGCATTTAAAAAAAGTTCTCTCATGTATCCAATCCTGCTCTTAAACACTCCCTTTATTAGCTGCTACAGGTGTATGATGAGGCCTAGAAATAAACTCTTCTGGAAGGCCCTTCAGCAGCAGGAATAGACAACCTGGCTTCAAAGGGAATAATTTTGGTCACCAATGAAAACGCTAAACATCACAAAAAAAAACAGTTGATATTGTTATCAACTGGTAATTAATAAATAATTAATAAAATAATTTATCCAAAATATTCTTAGATTTTACTTTTTATTCATGCTTGCTCTTCCTCCATAAATAACTATAATACTGTCAATATTCTACAATAAATGTCTAATGAGAACGCTGATGTGAGGACTGTAGACAGTAAATATCCAAACTACATTGGCCAAAACATTTGCAGCATGTATTACATCACAGTCTTGTCAGAATCGTGAGATGCATTGCGGATATATTTGACTTCAAAGACACAAACATTCCGGAGTCTTCGCAGCTTGAGAGAATAAGGAACAGTATTTATAGCTGAGTAATTTCATTCGAAACGGCTCAAAAGACCATCATTGTTAGCTTGGACTCTCAGGATTTAGTGTATGTGATTCAAATATTATGCAAAGTTACAAGAAGGTATATTATGAAGTTACAGTTTTGAAATGACAAATTTGGACATTTTCTTAAGGTCATTTCTGTTTTCAGCTTCAAAACTTCAAAAAATCTGCAATGACTTCATTAAATGCAAGTTTTTACAAGAATATCTCCATAGTTCATCCTGAATACTTTGTCATCATTGGACTTTCAGGTATACCGTACAGCAATTATTACTATGTATTCTTATTTATAGTTTATTTTATTACTGCGATTGGAAACTGCATAGTCCTTCTCATTATTGCTTTTGAACGAAGTCTGAACAGTCCAAAGTACATTGGTGTGTTTAACTTGGCCTTGGCTGATCTTGGTGAAACTAATGCACTGATTCCTAACATGATGAAGACTTTGCTATTTGACTCGCGATACATCTCCTACAATGCTTGTCTGGCCAATATGTTTTTTGTGTTCCTCTTCAGTTCAATGCAGAGTTTCACTCTTGTTGTTCTGGCATATGATCGCTTCATTGCAATTTGTTTGCCATTAAGATATCATGCTCTAGTAAACAATACCAGTATGATTTGTATTTTCTCAGCAATTTGGGCATTTAATTCTTCTGTTTTGGCCTTGATGGTGTCTTTTATTAACCAACTTTCTTTCTGTGAATCTATTGTGATACAGAGTTATTTTTGTGATCATGGACCAGTGTTTAGGTTGGCATGTAATGACAATAGCATTAATAAGATGTTTGCTTTTCTTATCTCAGCCTTATACAATGTAGTGCCATTGGTCATTATAGTCCTTTCATATATGGGAATTTTTCTTGCTTTAATCAAAATTACATCTTGGCAAGGACGTTTAAAAGCTCTGAAGACTTGTATATCTCATCTATTGTTAGTAGGGATCTATTTCCTGCCCATATGCAGCTCATACATTGCTGCTGTGTTAATTTCTCTTACACCCAATGCCAGAATCATCAGCACATCTCTGGCTTATGCTATTCCACCAATGCTAAATCCCATCATTTATGTTTTAAACACAGCAGAAATCACAGACATTATTAGAAAAGTGTTTAAAAACAGATTAGAGAACATGTCCAATTAGAGAGCATGTCTAATGATTTAAATGTCTGTTTATTTATACTTAATGACTGGGAATTATATTACCTACATACACACTACATTTTCAGGCTCTTTATGACTTACAGTACAAAAATAAAGCCAGTAGTCAATATCTTTCACAAATACATATTTTAAAAATATACTTTCAAAAGACTAATATTTGCATCAAAATATGCAAAAATTACTCTAATCTAGTAGAATCTATATACATTAATCCATCTGATTTCAAGTGTGCTGCTTGTGCAGTTGTTACATTGATCATATTGTTCACCGTCATCTGTAAATGTATTTTGATTAATTTTCCACAATATCAAATAAGACTTAACTAAATGAAATAATATTTCATGATGCATTCCTGTTTGAAATTTGTATAGAATGAGCACGTTGGTCTGATGTTTCTCTTTTTTTCTGTACATTTGTATTTTTCTGTTTCTAGCAATGAATAAAGAAAATAATGGTCTTTTACTGCCGTCTAGTGGTAAAATCAAGTAAGTGTATCTTGATTAACTGTATGAAAACCTGAGATCAAAAGATGGGCAGATGGATTCATATAGCCTAACATAACTTCCTAAAACCAGTATTGCTTAATATCTATATATAGCTCTAGAATTATATTTCACTTTACTTTTAAATTCATATGATAACCTGTGACATTAAATATGAAGCAAAATAGATATTGTTTATTTTAAAACACTGGATGACATCATGATATCTGCACAGAGGTCAAAAGCAGTAATGTTTATTAATTACTAAACATAACATATTGTAGTATACAGCAAAATAAAATAAAAGTTTCACTATCCATATCATTAGTTTACTTAACACATAGTTATCAACCATATTTTCAGACATCTAGACATCAAAGGCATTTACATTATATATATTTCCTTTATTTAACCAGGAGATCACATTGAGACAGCATTGTCTCTTCTTCTTTCTTGTCTCTTCTCTATTTTGCAAATCGTTCCAAGCCCTAGGAGCATTGAAGGAAAAAGTACAGTTTCCATGATTTGACGATACCCTTGGAACTATTAATCGGATACAGGAACCATTTATATATATATGTAGATTTTTGTAAAGTACTGCCTTATGAATGTTTTTATGACATTTTCTATATGCAAAAATAATATGGACTTCATTTACAGTATATGCATAATAAAAAATAAAAAAAATGATTTTTTAGATGGCAAACCAGTAAATTAAAGTTTTGTTTGCATTGCCTTTCGCTCATGTTAAGTATGTCCATTTTAGAAAGTATATACTGTACTATATGTAAAATAAAATCCGGAAAACCACAGACAAAAAGGTACAGCCAGGTCTTCACTCATTTAATGTCTATTTTTTTCCTTTTAAGTTTTTTTATTAAAACCTTCTTTACCTCTTCTGTTCTCAAACAATAGATGAGGGGGTTGATCATGGGTGGTAAAAGGCTATACATCATAATAATGACTAATCGCAAATCAGTACTGAATTTTAGATTAATATTGCTTGACAAATAATTAAAACATCTGGGTAGGAAAAATAGGGCAATTATGATGAGCTGAGGACTGCAGGTGGAGAAAGTCTTCATCCTTCCTTGGGTGCTCGATATACGCAGAACTGCCACAATAATGGCGCAGTAAGAGAAAACAATAACAGTAAGAGAGCCCAGCAGTACTATCATAGCATGAATGAATGCTGGGTAACTATATTCTTCTCTGTCAGTGCATGCCAATGTTGTGATGGCAATATGATCACAGTAACAATGCACAATGGAGTTACTCGCACAGTAAGGGAGAGGATAAGCTCGGATGATCATCATCAAAGGGCCTATCAAACCCAACAACCAAGAGCCCAGGATCAGAATGAATACGTTTATGTTTGTCATGATATTGTGATACCGAAGTGGGAAACAGATTGCTGCATATCGATCAATAGCCATTACTGCCAATAAACGTGCAGTGACTGAGCCAAAATAATGCACAAAAAACATCTGAAGAAAACAGCCCAAGAATGAAATGGTTCCATCTTGAAACCAGTATTTGCTAATTATTTTTGGTAATGTTGTGGTGCTGAATAGTACATCACACACGACTAGATTTATAATGCAATAATAAACAGGTTTCTGAAGGCTCTTAGTCATTACAAACAAAACAAAAAATACAGCATTTCCCACCAATGTAAACAAATAAACAAGAAACAGAGTGGCTGATACGAGGCCATAGTAATGAGGCTGAAGTCCAGGAAAGCCAACTATCACAAAATCCTTCAAAAAGCTAACATTTCCCACTGACATGATGAGTCCTTTGAAGAGTTTTAGAGTTCTGAATGAACACACAAATCACGATTAACATGACACAGTTTCAATGAAAAGGAGAAAAAGAAAAACAATGTACATTTAAAATGTAAAGAAGATCATGCTGAAATCAGCCTGTCATCAGCTGGTTAAAAAACATTTAAAAGAATGGCACACAGGGCTTGCATACCTATTTCACAGGCTACTATAAAATGCATGCTGCTTCAAACGTATGAAACGCAGGGTTAACAGACAGATTTTATACATTTATATAAGGGAATGACGTAAAACAGGCTCCAGGGATAATCAGTTATTTCTACATCAGAAAAAAAGGTACAAAAACAATACCCTTTCAAAACTATCTATTATCTATCTATTATTATTACTAAAAATGCATGTCACTAAACGCCAGATTTGATTTGACTGTTTAAATATCATTATCATCAGAAAGCTATGCGAAATTATACATGAGTGTGAAAAAAAGGAAGCAGAAACTTTTATTACTGAGACATTCCAAAACACTAAATGTGAAAAATGTCGTTTATAATGCACTAAGACAATGATTGTTTTGCTGTTCTCTGGCCTCATTGGATAGTAAAGTGTAGTAATGAATCAGCGGAAATATCGTGCGCTCTCGCTTCCTTGTGATCAGGCAGGACTCAAAGGCTGGAGTGAAACGCAAACTTGAACATTTATTAAACAGAACAGAACCAGGAAACAAGGAAAATGCGAAAAACAAAGCAGAGACAAACCCTATGACTGGAAACGTTAACATCAGACGGCGGAGCAGACCACCTGGGCCTACCAGGCAGTGATGATGCTCTCCTGAGCCGACCAAACAGTTTGTGTGCCCTCCAGGGCTGTGCAGACGGCGGAGCAGACCACCTGGGCCTCCCAGGCAGTGCAGATGGCGGGGAAGCGAACCTAGGCCGACCAGACCATGACCATGCCCTCCAGGGCCGTCCAGACAGTTGGAAAGCCGTCCGGGCGGAGCAGACGACTGTAGTACCCTCCTAGGCAGAACCATCAGCGACTGGGTCCTTCTAGACCGAACAGTCCATTATAATGCCCTCCTGGGCCAAACAGTCCATAGTAATGCCCTCCTGGGCCGAGCAGTCACTGATAATGCCCTCCTGGGCCGACCAGACAGCGTCCCTGCCCTCCAGTGCCGACCAGACAGCGACCCTGCCCTCCAGGGTGGAGCGGATGGCGGCACAGCACTCCTGGGCCAGCCAGACAGCAACAGAGTCCTCTTGGGGCAACCAGACAGACATTGCACCCTCCGGAACCAAACAGGCAGTGAACGCGCCCTTCTAGGCTGATCAGACAGAAATTGTGCCCTCGGGGACCAAACAGACAATGAACGCCCTCCTGCAAACAACAGTCAGTGATAGTGCCCTACTAAACCAAACTGACTGTGGTAAGGCTCTCTCAACCCGACCAGACAGCGACTCCGAGGCCTCCAAGGGCTGTGCAGCCACCAACGGGATCTCTGGAGATTCTACGACCGTGACCGACATCTCCAGAGATTGTGCAGCCATTGGCGGACCCGATGGAGTCTCTGAGCTACATACAGGCTCTGGTGGCTCGGGCCACCATGGACCCGGACCACATACCAGTCTGGTGGATCCAGCCACACTGGATCTTGATCACAGATGAAGTCTGGCGGATCCGATGACACTAAACCCAAATCGCAGACCATCAATTCTGGATATGGCTCCTCGTACCATGAAACAGGAGTGAGACCCGTAATATGCGGACTATGTACCGCGAGGACCTCCTGCAGCTGGTGGTGTTACCAGACCCGACTGGGTTTTGCACAGCCCTTCTGGCTGTGAAACTGAACCAGACTGGTCATCGCACAGCCCCTCTCGCTGTGATGTGATAGAGGAACCCATCACAAGTGGAACAGAAGCCCCTAGGATGGGTGACAGCTATTCCAGCTGCAAAACCTGAGCCGACTGAGCTTTTAACAGCGCCTTAAGCTGTAACACCGGGACCAACTGAGCTGAACCTGGCACTGACGGGGTTAAACACGGCCCCTGTCACTGTGAAACAGGACTGTAACCCGTTTTTTGCGTTTTGAGAACTGCAGGGGATCTTCATGGTACTGGCAACCGCACTGGTGGATCTGACACCACAGGGATTTTGCGCGGTGCTGGCAACCCCGTGGGTGGATTAGTCTCAGCAGACTTGGCCCCCAGCTCGAATATAGAAGCAATCTTCCTTCCACCAGTGATCGCTGGTGGCGGATTGTACCAGCTGGCGTGATGAGGTAGACCGGAGGTGGACCTTGTCGGATTGCGAGATGGCTACCAGGCAACTGACTCCGCGAAAGCGGACCAAAGTCCGCGAAGATGTGTGCTCCAATGTTCTGTAACGAATCAGCGGAAATATCTTGCGCTCTCGCTTCCTTGTGATCAGGCAGGACTCAAAGGCAGGAGTGAAATGCAAACTTGAACATTTATTAAACAGAACAGAACCAGGAAACAAGGAAAATGCGAAAACAAAGAAAAAGACAAACCCTATGACTGGAAACGTTAACATCAGACAAAGAAGCAAGACATGGGGCGTGAATTTATACAAGACTAATCAAGGACTTAAGACACAACACCTGGACAGAACAGCTGACGGACGATCAAACAATGATGACATGGGCGGGGTTACAAATGAGGAGCAGACACAAGGGATCAGGTAAATAAACATAGAGCACATGGCACAAGAAAACACAACAAAGATCACAAGGGCACGTAAGACAGGACGAAAGACACATAAAGTTCACGAATAGCTGAAGTGCCATCCAGAGCTGGACCGGCACATCAGCTGATTGTGACAAGTGTCCACTGAAGTGTGGAAGCAGCAGGTCATTCAAGTATTTTCACCTGATTTTTAAATACAATGGATTTTGATTATTTTGGCATATTTTGTTCCACATACTGAGATGTATTGCATATATGCATTTAATTGAATTTACAACAGTTTGAAACAGTTTCACAACGAATTTGTATGTATCCCTGCGAGGTGCCAAATTTGTAAAATATGTTGCGAATTGGCAACTTGTAAAATACAAGTGTACAAGTGAAGTCGTATGAATTAGCCACCTCGTAAAATATCCACAACTTGCTGTGAGATCAGTGTGCCTTGAGAACAATTCTTGAAAATGGTCTTTAAAGGTAAAAAAAAACAAAAACATACAAAAACAAATACAAAGCATACATATAGTTGGGCTCCTCAATTTGTTTATGAAATATTAGTATCTTTTGAAGAACACCCAGTGACAGCTTTTGTACTATTTTCTTAAACATTAATTATTATTATTAGTAGTAGTTTGATTATTAGTTATGAACTAAAAATATATGAATGATTATTTAGCATTTGGTGTTGATGTGAACGGTTTTAATTAAACTTTTGATTATAACTTTTGGCAGTTCAGTCAAAAAAAAAAAAGAGGAAACTTTGACTTCCAAGAGGTCAAAGGTCAGCATGAGGGTCCTTTAAATTATATGATGGCATAAAAAGGCAATCTGATTCCATTTTTTGCATGATCTTGAGTTTATCATTAGAAATATACATAGACATTGTATCGTAAAAAAAAAAAACATCACAATGTGTGCTATTCCCCATAGTCTTAATTTGCGACTTGTTTTCCCCCTCTATTCCTAATGAGTGATAGGCCTTTGTGAATGTGCTGTCACTAGCATTCAAAAGTCTCTAAGGTAGAAAAGTCTGTTAAAATTTTTTTTAGAAAAAGACACAGGTCACATAATAATACATGATAATGTGTGTATAACGATGTTACACAAACAACACCATTTGTGCTTACAGAAAATAGTTCACCTACATATACATACAAACTGCAAAACCATGTTTTCCTTGTGTTTAAAATTGATTAATGTCAGAATTAAAAAGTCGTAATGTCACTCTAATTTTGTTTCTTTTTTTTTTTGCAAATTATCATGCTAACTTTTTCTTTTTTGATGCAACAATCTAATTAGTGAAACTGAAAGTACAATTTTGTAAAAGGTTTAAAAAAAAAAAAGAAAAAGTACAAAATATATGTTTTTATTTCCATATTAAAATTAACCAGTTAACAAATTAGCTTGTCTAAGCCAAAAAATAATATGATATTTATATCATTATAATGCATGTCATTGTAAAGTTAATATTTAATTATCTCACAGACTATATCAGGATACTTTGTACCCAAGAGGGATTATCATAATAGCCATTTGGGACCAATAGTGATAATAGCAATAACAGACACACTCCAAAAATTGCCTTGATCAAACCACACAGAGGTTTTTATTTGTACATTTTAGGCTAAAACATGCTTTTCGCATAATTTGCTTAAGAAAAATTAAAATCAAATATTTTTTTACGAAATAAACTGAAAAATATTTCAACAAAAATAATAATAATAATACATTTTTAGATTTTTATTGTTCATATTTCTGACTTCTTTTTTGAAATCATAATTTAATTCAGACAAAAGATATATTGCAACACTGTATTCATGCTCTCATGAGATGTGTCAGCAGATATAAATTGGAATGCACTGTGACACTGAATCAGTGACTATCGAACAGAACCAACAAAAGTGCAACAAGGACAAGCAAGATAGCTGAGTTGAGAGCAACACAGGCTTGTTTCTGTTAGTTATTTATTTTGCTGAAAGTGTATGTGTAATTTAATGATTCATATATTTCACAGAGAAAAACAATAATAAATTAAAAATTACAAAAGGTTTGCGATTTAAATACAACCACCTTCATTAAATTAGCAACAAAAATGTCATCTCATTCAATGTAATTTATTTTTTATTTGTTTTGTGTGTGTGTTTTTCCGACCCTGACCCCATTGTGATCTAAAGGCTCTGCCCTATTATTACGTCAAAATTTAAAGTCACGCCCACTGTATCAATCACGCCCGATGCTCTTCATTCAAATATGTCCGAGCACACCGCAGAACTGCGCCAGAATAACCGATTTTCTTTCTAGTGGCTCCACATCTGTTAGCCTACTTTTTGCACACAGTTCTTTACGTCTGTTTTTTAGACAATCAGAGTGCATGCATAATAAATGGGAAAATACATAACCTACTTGTACACAGCGATGCGGCCTCTAAGCGTAGCTGGAGCAGGTGCATTTTGTGTGTAAGAATCAGACATGATCAACAGCTTGTCTTACCGACTGAGATTTTTTTGTTGTTATTTGATTGAGAGCAGTGACTTTACCTGCTGTCTTTGTTTGCGTGGAGTCATATACATTTAAGGCTAATTATAATCATATTTTACGGCGACAAAATAGAGCTGCGTCTCTCGGGATTGTATATATATTTTTTTTCTTTCTTTCTTTTTTACACATTGGTAAAAAGGGTCGATTTTGTCTTTTGCTTGATTTTACATTTTTATTTGTAAAAAGTATCAAAATGATCATACAGATCAGTGCACTAATTCAGTAAACAGCTGTTTTGAACATTGCGTAGCTGATATGTAACAAACATTAGTTAATCTTAAAATGTAATTCATTTAACGGGATTGATTAATTAAGTGCCCACAGCTAAACGAATGGCTTCAGTGCAAAACTTTGTTTAAGCTATAGGCTTTTAATGAACAGTAGGGTAATTCCTAACGATTGTTTACCTTCACTTTGTTTATCTGATATAGTTTGGATAATCTAATTGTGTAAATGAAATTATTTTCCACACTCTTTATTATTTATGATTTCAGCAATACAAAACACCAAAGAAAATGAATATGAATATCTTAAATGCCAGTTTTCCCCAAAACAAATCAGTTGTTCATACTGAATACTTTTCCATCAGTGGACTTTCAGGTATACCATACAGCAGCTATTACTATATATTTCTGTTTTTCATTTATATTGTTGATGTAATTGGGAACTCTGTAGTCCTTCTCATTATAGCTTTTGATCAGAGTTTGCACAGTCCAAAGTACATCGGTGTGTTTAACTTGGCCTTAGCTGATATTGGAGAAACTAATGCACTGATTCCTACAGTGCAATCCTCACAGTACATCTCCTACAATGCTTGTTTGGCTATTATGTTTTTTGTTCTTTAATCCAATACAGTGTGTCAGCCTTGTTGTCTTGGCATTTGATTGCTTTTTTACTAGTTGCTTACCACTAAGATATCATGCCATTGTAAACAACGCTGTTATTTGTTCAGTTTTCTCAGTAATGTGGATGCTAAGCACATTTCTAGTGGGCTTGACAATATCTTTGGTCACCCGACTTTCATTCTGCAAGTCCAATGAGATACAAAGTTATTTTTTCGACCATGGACCAGTATATAGAATGGCATGTAATGACAACAGGGTGAATTCATTTCTGGCATCACTGCTGTCTACTTTGCTGCTCTGCTGATAATATTTTTGTCTTAACTTTTGCATTTTTTTCGCTTTAAGTAAAATTACAACATGGGAGGGGCGTATCAAGGCCTTAAAGACCTTCTCACCTGATGTTAGTGGGAGTGTGTTTCTTTCCCATAAACTGCACATACATTGCTGCAATCATGCTTTCTTTGTCTCCCAATGTGAGAATCATCAGCACTTCTCTGGCTTATGCTGTTCCACCCATGCTAAATCCCATGATCACAGAGTACAGTGTTTAAAAAGAAGTCTTCATCCATTGAGCAAGGTATTTCAGACGAATAATAAAGACTGCAAGTAGGCTATGTACTGTCTTCGTCATTTTATGGTCCGTACTGTTATTATTATATGCTGAGCTTCAACACTGATTTTGTTTTCACATGTGACCTATTACTGTCAATGCTATATTTTTCAGTCACACTGAAACAAATAAATACACAGAATATTTGCATTACAGGTTATGTGTATGAAGACATATGAAGCTGCTATACTTCTATGATTTTGTAGTCTTTTGTTAGCAATTACTTGATTTTGAAAGTGATCGCTACTGTTTTACTGCAAAACTGAGAAGTACAGAAAATGCAGTCTTTTGTAAAACAAGGGTTTTTGTAACTAATGAGTATCTGTTATAGGGTGTCCAAACCCACTCCTGGAGGGCCAAAATCCTGCAGATCTGCAGAACATCTGCCTGGAAGTGTGGTTGTAAAGATTAGCTAGATCAAGTGCTTGTTCTATATTGTAGAACCGTGTTGAATTCTTGAAGCATAAAATGTAACAGCATTTTGGTTTTGAATGTTATGTTGGTATTTAAATTCTGTATTTAAATATATGTTGATATTCACTGATATAGGCAAAATATTCTAATAAGATATAAAATGTTATTTAAAAAAATTTAAGTTTAAGTTTTTTTATTGAGCATCATATTTAATATATCAGGCTTTAATGGCCTCTATAGTATTACATAGTGAAAATATGGAGCTCATAAGGAGGTGGGAAAACACCTAAACTTTATTCAGAGGCCCAAAATGAGCAAAAACCAAGCAATCTGGTGCAGATTATAATATTATGACCTAATATCAATATAAAATGCTGATAGCTTGTAAGTTAAATCAGCGTTATCTATATGTATAAAACTACTTCCATTAAACACATAAAAATATAATTTGTAATTCTATATCCTAGCAATAATATGTTTTAGATGGTGTTTCAATGCACTGTTTTTATTGTGCGGTCAAACCCCCAAAACTTTAACATATTTGGTGTAACCAGCCTTGTTTACATCCGGGCAAAAGCACTCGCATGTGCTTAATCTGCGGTTGTTTGCGCGCACATTTATGCAGTAATAGTCTCCAAAATAGCGGAAGAGAAAATCATAGGAGAAGAATGGTTGAGTTTTCTTTGAGAAAAAAAAATCGTATATTCATCTGCTATCATCAAATAAAAGTATAATATCATCTTAATTTGTGTTCTGAAGATGATCGAAGGTTTTATGGGTGAGTAATTAATGACAGAATTTTCATTTTTGGGTGAATTAACCCTTTAATTCATAGTGTAGTGTAATAACTAGAAATTATGTCACAAATTTCATTTTGCAAAGTGGAACAAAAGAACAAATGGACCTGAGGTCTGGAGATTCTCTTAATAAATTCTCCATAGATTATTTGTATGCATCCAGGCCAAATCCCTAAGCAATTGAAGCTAATGGTTTTATACAATCATGCACATTTCCCATGCTTGTTTTTAAAAGGGCTAAACAATCCTGTAAAACAGTATTAGCGTAATGAAAATGTTAACTATGAAACATTTTGCAGGGTTATTGCATGGGTTTTATATGACAGTTTTATAATGTAACATGAAAAAAACACAGTATTTATCAATAACTTTTTTTTGTTGTTCATTGTTGAACATCAATAAACCAGGCTGTATGTACAGTGAATAGCAGGCACAAGTGCATGGTACAATCTGCCAATCAAGTAGGTCAATTGATTAATTTACCTCTCTCTCGCTCTCGCTCTCTCTCTCTCTCCGTCTTGATGAAACCCTTTTGTGGAAAAAGCCCTACAGTAACACAATCCTTCAGTATTCTCCAAGGACAGGGCACATCATTACAGCATTGAACTTTCTGACAGTTTTCACACACACATATAATAAAATGTGTGTGTTTCTATTAGAGAAAATTGACAAACAAAGATGAAACCTGCTACTATAGGAGCAACTTATATAGAGAGCAAGCCAAGTGACTGACTAAGCAGAAAAGCACAATCTTTAGAGAAGCATTGCACATTTGTGATTGAAAAGAAATAATGGTGGACATTATTTATGAGTAATCATTTTTAGAGAAGCAATCTTTTAAGTACAGTATGTACCTGTAATGTAGTAATTGCTATTTTGCTGTGAATCATGGCCAGTGCTATTTTGATCATCTTCCCAGATACAGTTCTTTTTGTTCTTCCACTATCCAGAACATTTTTTTTTCAATATGCTTCTCTTGTGAGAGCCACTTTTGTGAATCCAAATCCTTATTTTAATATGAGATCCACATTGACTTTGTACTGCTATTTAACACATTCTCATTCATTTAAAGAATCAGCTCAAAGGGCAACAAGAAAACTTTAATATATTTTATACTTTACTGACTTGTTAGTGATAGTTTGATTTCATGCTCTGATTTTGCACGAATAGTCTTGACACAGATTCTGAGTCAGAATGTTTCCATAATACAGCCCCTAGATCAATCTTTAAAACTCCTATTGTTGTTGTGAGCTGTATATGCTTTTCTACACGTAAAGAAGGAAACACTATTCAAATGTAAAAATAATAAAGCATTTTAATAAAGCTACATCTTTAGCTTTATAGTTAAGTATTTGTTTTGAAATACTCCCTTATTAGATGATTTTCAGGTATACGGCTTATTTTATTTATTTAACATGTTTTACATTTTATTCAAAGTGCATTTATGCCTTTCATAATCTGTAAGGTGTTAATATATTCAAATGGAGTGCATTGGTTCCTTTCTCTGCCATCTAGTGGATAAATGAGAGAAGCAATCTTCATGATTCCACATTGAAATGCCCAATGACTTACACAGGAAAATGTTCTTGACTATGTTTATTATTATGACTTAATATGAATTATTTTGAATATAAATTAATATTAGTTGAATATGAACTGAATATAAATGCTGGACAAGAGACATAATAAAATTAAATCAGCTAACTATCATTTACTTTCTTTCTTTTTTTATTTTTTGCACTGAAAGATGAGTAACTTGCCATGAATACAATGCAATTATAATACATAATGCACAGGGTGAAAACATTGGGTCATTGGGACGAATTCAGGACATGTCTAACATAATTAACAAGTTTACAATTTAAAAGTACTTTGAAATGAGAGAATTGAAATCACTACTAACCATTGACCAAATTTTTAATGACCTGTTGTGCCACTTTTGGCCTTCTAAGAAGCTTGACTACTTTGTCTCGAAGTTCATCTGTCTTTAAGCTGTAGATGATGGGGTTCAGCACTGGAGGGAGGGTAGCAGAAAAAGTCAAAATTGCTGTAAAAAGATCTATATTCTGAACTAATCGCATGTTTCCTAGTACATATGCGAGAATAACAGGCATGTAGTAAATCAGCACTAACAACAAGTGAGTGAGACAGGTGTGAAAGGCCTTCCAGCGCTGTGATATGGATGCAATCCTTGTCACAGCCACCACTACAATCACATATGTGAAAATAATAAAAGACAAAGGGCCTAGTAAACAAGTCAGAGTCTTAGCTGTAGCCAGTTGTCGGTTGTAAGAAATATCTGTACAAGCCAACTTGTAGACTTGACCATGTTCACAGCAGCAGCTGTTTATCTCTCTCGAACCACAGTAAGGGAGTCTCGCTGCTAAAATAGTTGGGAAAATCTCCAGCAAAATTACCAGAGACCAAATTCCTATTATTATGAGCATCATCCTCAGGTTGGTGTTTATGGTAGAGTAACGTAGAGGCCAGCAGATCGCAATCAGACGATCATATGCCAAAAGAGCAAGAGAGAAAGATTCCATGTCACCAAAAAAATGCATGAAGAACATTTGGGAAAAACATGCTTTAAACGAAACATAATTCTGATTGAACACAAAAACAGGCACCATTTGAGGAATAATAACACTATTCATTGAAATATCAACAATGGCTAGATTACATACAGCAAGATACTTGGGGTTCTGTAAGCTGGAGTTTGTTAGGACAACAGTCAGAAGAACAAGGTTACCCAGCAAGGTGGCAATGTAGATGACCGCCAAGGCCAAAATGAGGTAGTTTTTGTTCGCCAGAGTGCGAAAGGCAGTTAAATAAAATCCATCGTTGAAAGAATTTGTTCCATTGATGAAAGCAACTGAAAAATTCATTTGTACTCTGCAATTCTGAAACAAATATACAATCAATAAATTTCAGCTTGTAAAGATATGAAAAACATAAAGACTTTGTCTATAATAAATGTAACCAAAATCCATTAAAATCGATAGGAAATTAATACTCAAGCAGCAGATTATATTGTTCAATTTTTATAGCCTAAGCCTTATATTATCTTCATACAACTGTAAAACTATGCAAGAAAAACAGAGGGGGGAAAAGCATAGGTTAACTAAGTTCATTTACAACTGGAAATTAAACAAATACAAATAATGCCCACCAACTGCTCTGTAAATCTTGCTTTGGATTGAAATCCTGCAGCGTTACAGGGAAAAAGGGGTTTTTAAAAGGGCGTTTAAACTAATGAACAGGGTCTAATGGGTCTAATTATCCACTGTGTACAAACAAAGAAATAATTACCTTGACTGAGCTCTTGCTATTTTGCAAAAATGTTTCTCATGTGTATTTAATTGCTGCAGTAATTAAGTCCATAAAGTTGCTTGTGTATTTAGGCATGAAAGGCCTTTTTTTAAACCCACAGAGGCAAACAACTTAAAATAGCTCAGTTAGAATATTTAAGTACTTTAGAGTTTCACCTTACTGGTCATGTGAATAACATACTCTCTAGAAAATGGTGCTTAAAAGCACTAAAAGTTGTTAATTGGCTTGTAGGGAACCACTTTGTGTGCTATGTTGCACCGATCTTTAAAGGTGTTTTTGTAAAACCCCGTTTGCCGGTTCTTTTCTCTCAAATGTTTGCTTTGAAAAGGAATTTCTACAGTGGCAAAAGTGGTTTTGAATCCCTTTTATTCTTTTCTGGGGTCAAAAACCACATGATCTACAAGACATTCACTGTATTTAATGTTGTTTTTAATCCATTCCCCAACTGAGACTAAAAGAGAGATAGAGAACCTTTAAATAAACCATACATGGGTTTAATTGTTTTTTTGTCCGTGATTCTACCTTTACAACTCAATAGAACTAACCATTTGTGTGTGTGTGTGCGGGTTTATGTGGTTTATGAGGACACAAATTTGTATAATGACATGGGTATGACATAGGTAT
>JAUMHQ010000022.1:1723235-1735797 GCA_032361165.1 Enteromius paludinosus | reverse complement strand
TAGACCCCTCCATGATTTCTAAGTAAGAGAACTTGCAAAATCACAGGGTGATCAAATACTTATTGACCTTACTGTGTATATATATATATATATGACAGTTTTCCACTTACAATGAACCTTTTTGATTTGTGTTTTATCTAGAACAACTGTTTATGAGTAGCTCCAGTTAGTCTAAATAACATTATTATGCTCCACAGCTAAAAAGGCTTAACGGTTTGCACAGTCATGACAACAGCTCTCATTTATTTGTCCACTTTTATTTCTTTATAAGGATGACAAAAAGATCCAAACCCTGAAGAACTCATCAATCACGGTCCATTTGCAAACAGCAGTCGAGGATGCTTAACTGCAATATTCAGATGCAAAGTCTTAAGTGCAGTTACTTCTCTGTTTACTCCAACGGCTGAGTGATGATTAGCTGCATCCCTGATTGAGCCTGAAGAGGGCTGGCAGGCTCGCATCAGCTGGATGGTGATTGGTAGATGTAGAAGACTAGGAAGTTGTTCTTTTTTTTTTTTTTTATTCAGTCACTCGTAACACACACACACACACACCCTTCAGTTTGGTTTCCTCCAAACAGTCTTGATTCGCCACATCACGGTGAAACGTTTTAGCGGCTGACGAGAAGCTGGTTGTCAAACGTTCCATATAATCTTGACAGACTTAAAAGCGTCTAGTATCGTTTAAAGTGTTTACATGCACAATCTCCCATCAGTTATGCTGAATCCATGCACACACTTCATTCTTTTCATCAGATAAACAGTTTCTTTTTTTTACACCTTTATGCTAGTGTTGCACTCTAAATCTCTTCAGTCTCTCTTTTAAGAGCTTCCAGGGGACTGATAAATATTGTACAGTTCATATTACTGATTTATCCCCATCGTCTCTCTCTGAATCTGTGTTTTCTGCTCCAATCAATACTGCTACAGGGCTGTGTTTGTGGACGGCACTTCAGAAGGACGTTTTCTAAAATGATCAGGGACATCCTGTGAATCAGCTGTACTTAATCTCTCCCGATTGCTTCTGTGCCGCGTTTGCTTTCTGCTGACTATGCTTCGGAAGTGTGGCAATAATGTAGCGCCAAGTGTGTAAACAATGTAAGTACTGTTGATCCGCAGAAGGTCCTTTAAAGCCCACAAAGGTTAGCCGAGTTTGCTTTGGCCTTTTGCGACGTAATGGCTGCAATTTCCACTGGCTTCACGTACGGCATGGCTTCCCATCAGAGATCCCTGAGTAAACCTAATTAGATATACCTTCACCTTTCCTGGCGTGATTTCAAAAGGGGGCCGCACCATTCTATTCCATTAGCGATTAATATCCTTTCTCCTTGTAGATATCTTTGCACGATATTAGTGTTTAGCGCAGAATGTCATCGAAATATCATAGTTAATCATACACATTTTCTCAGCACCACGTTTAATTGGAGCTGCTCTAATCACTGTGAGGAGGAAATTATATGTTCAGTTTTCAAGAGAATGACGGAGGCCTGAAGCTTCAGAGTTGCACTAGGAAGATATAATGGGGTATTTCTTTAACTGCAGGTACTTTATTTTTACTACCAGACCAACTTTAAATAAATACATTTCAATTAAGTATGAATTTTTGTTTTACAAATATTTTTATTTTAGATTTTTAAAACGGCAAATTCAATTAACCATTAACCAGAAAATTATGACAGCATGGCAGAGTTTTACAATTTTAATGTTTAATCAGTAAGTGTGTACTTGTAGATAAACGTCACCGTAAATGAAATGTTAAGTTGACTGAACCATTTTATGACAAAGGCATTTTTTTCACATTGTTTTAAATATAATTTCCACCACAGAATGCGGAACGCTCTGTAATATGAGATGTGGAAATATCATGACAAAATTCATTATGTCCATTTTAGTAGACAAGCTAGTAGACTAGTGTGAATGTGAAAGTGTTTATTTAGGTCCACATGGCCAAAAGTGGCCATATTTTTAGAAACACTCAACATTGTATGATAGCAACCCAGTGAGAAGGTTTTATTCATTCAATAGAAACTCGCTGGCCAGTCTGAACTGGTTCCTTTCACACCATTGTCAGTCACAACTCGGAGACAGATGAACAAATTCAGGTCATTTGTCCTCCAATAGGCTTGCACCTCTGGAAATGTTGGAAGGTTCATAAAGCCTCCGTGGTATTGTGACTGGCACAGGGTTTGCTGCAGGTGTGCTGGGGGGTTCAAAGGGGATGAAGAAAGGCCCTTTGAAGCGGCTGAAGTTCATGAGTTGACCTTTAGCAGCCCAGTGTCGGACTCCCTGGAAGCTGAGAGAATGACTGCATAAGCAGGCACACCGCTGATAGAGTGGACCGATGTGCCAGCATTTACGGTACCGAATTCACAGAGCCTTGTTAAAGGCATAAAAAGATTAAAAGGAAAGAATGAGTGACTTTCTAAACAAGAGTTACTCTAACCTTCAGCAGCCCATTATGAGCCAGCCATCATCCCAAAAAGTCCCTTCGGAAGGTGATTCTTCAAGTTGAATTCGGGTATTATTATGCTGTGCCTAAAATCGTATCAATTTGAGAGCTGAGAATCAGTCAGGATTATTTCAGGCTCTTATATAAGGAAGAACATCTATCTGCTAGCTTTCTCTAGAGAAATTTACAGCTATCTATAAAATGAGAAACAAAAAATATCATTTCCATTTTCCCATCATCGCTCTCATCACCTAAAGTTGTCCTAGATGTACTGAGACATAAAAAATGCTTTAAAACCCTATACCAAATAGACATGATGGACGGGTAGTCATTTAGCAACCGATTGGATGATTACTGATAGTATTGATCAATTTATGCCAAATGAATTAAAATTGAGAAAAAGATGTATTTAGCATGCATATACGATGAGAGAATTTTCATTTTAAGACGAACAAAGTCAATACAGTAATTGTACCGACCACTCGAATGGGAAATGTAGTTTTACTTATTGCTAACAGCTATGTAGTTTTTTTTTGTTTTTTTTATGTAAAAATATGCCAGTGGCAAACATCCTGCCGTGAGTCTCCGGGATTAGATTCCACGTGGGACACGACAGCGGCTGCCTCGGAGTTATATGTCATTGTGTATGGAATTACGCAACCGCTGACCTTTTAATGCTGCTGGCTCCTCAATTTATGACCTCTTCAAACACAGCTCTCAGAAACAGCCACCCCAGCGCGAGTCCGGTGTACGGCGAACACACAGCGCACCATATCAGCATTCATAGAGTCCTGAACACATTCTTTTCCAGAGGTTAAGCACTGCAGGGGATTGGCAAGCGTGCTCGGAAAGGAGAAACAGGAAACACACCATCTCCAACACTGGAAAGCATTTTAGTGAGGGTGCGCTATTGTTTTATATGCCTCACTCGGATAATGTCAGCAGTATTATGCAGGGCCCGTCTGTGAGAGGGCGAAGCAAGACATTGTTATGTTATGTTTTATTTCATGTATGTTGTGTTTCTTATCATAAAAATGGTTTCTTGCTTTCTTCTTTCCTTTGTTTTGCATTGAAAGCCCTCGTAAATCACCAGGTGGCATTAGCGCAATAGTAGTTGCTGCATTGTTAACCTGCCAAAGTGGTTCCTTCTCATTTAGCATCGATAACGTGCCCATGTCTGATATATCGTCGTACGTTGTGCAGAATTCTCTGTTTAAGCAATTAATTAGTTCAGAAGAGAAAAATAGCAATTTCCATAACATACATGAAAGGAATCATTTAATGAATCACTTTAATAACCTCTTGAAAGGAAATATCACAATTGCTGTGAAGTGCAGCCCTTAGTTTGATTGGAAATTAATTGTGTGAATTGTAGCCTATAAACAGAACACCTTTTTAGTCCTGGTTGTGGAGAAATAAAGCATTGCTTTACCTTTTGGAATGTTTTGGCCTCCAATGTTCCAAACTAAACTCTTTGCAAGCAGCACTGAAGGTTGTTGCATTTGTGGCGACTCGACTCAACACAAATAAATACTGTTCATTAATACAGCGGTAAATGCCATCAGGTGCATGATTTCACATTGAGCCGTATATACTGCACACAGCCATTGTTCACTGACGAGCTGATAATGAACATGGTTTTGCGCAGCTCTTCAGTGAACAACGGCTGTGTGCAGTATATACGGCTCAATGTGAAATCATGCACCTGATGACATGTACCGCTGATTACATGACTGGCTTTACTGACAAAACGCGCAAAACATATCGGGACATCCCTAGTTTATTGTGAAACACCATGTATGTCTATTGTAAGTGCCTTTGATTTATTTTTTTTTTAAAAACCTGCAAACCGCATTAAAAAATTACCAAAATCAATATTAGGTAGTAAAGCTTCAGTATCTCCATAAAGAGTAGAAAAGGACAAACATTAAATGCGAAAATGGGCTTTTATTCATATGTGCTGCTTTTTCCATCCTCTAGTCCTTGTAACGCCTCAGAGCGCCATTCGCATGCGGGGACTGATAAATGTATAATGTGCAATTATCATTAATTATCATTAACTGAGCAACAAAAAAAACCCTAAGCTCAGAGATGTTCAGAACATGCGCCCCATGTCGACGAATAGTGCCACTGAAAATTGTGGCTACACGAGCCTCCATGTTGAGAAGTCATCAGAGAAATTAAGAGTATGTGGGTGTTCTCGACTAAAGGCTAAATTGTTTTCATTAGCACAAACAAGTGAAGCGACAGTGTTTATCAAAATGACAGAAAGTAGGAAATCTGAAAAGTAGTTTTTTTTTTCTCATTTATTTATTTATTTTTTAGTAGCCACATCATGTTATCCCCCATGAGCCTTTCACTCTAAGTACTTATACTTTCACTAACCTGCAATAAACTTCTCAATCTCCCCAGAATATCCCCCTGATTGACACCTCTGACCTTTCGTTCCGGGCATTTGCCGAGCAAAAACAGCCCATCCCCCTGGTGATTGGCTGGCATGTTTGTGATTGCCTTTAGCTGATTGGCAGGCGGCGTGATTGGCGGGGGGTCTCCGGCTGGCGGCGCAGGGGGAGTCGGGGAGCAGCTGCAGAGGCGGGCTGGTCTCTTGGATGTGAAAATGGTTTTGATAAATAATAAAACAGTGGTAATAACCAGCTGCTTTTAAGGTCACGTGACCTTCCGCCACAACCGCCATGCAAATAATGACTTAACGACAACCTGATTGGTTCATGCATTATTAAGCCCAGCCCCCCTCTGCTAACTCCTCCTGGTAATGGCACCACAGGTGTTCTCACATGGCCACGCAAATATCATCCTCTTTCATTTGCTTTTTATGCTTTCTTTTTAATCCCATCTCTCACTTGGCATGGCCTTCAATTTCCCTGTGGAAATAAAGGGCTGGTTATTGTATCCACCGGAGGAAGCTTTCCTCGGACTGTGTGCTATCATGATTTTTCTTGTGTGGCTAATGAGGCTGTGGGTGTGTGTGTGTGTGTGTGTGTGTGTGTGTGTGTTTTGGAAGGAAGGCAAGTAAGAAAGAAAGCCGTATTGACTCTGTATACTTCCCTGGATGCTTACTTCCAATATGATCCATTGACACTTTGTGTGACTGCGCAGTATGGATTCCGCTGTGGCAGTTCATACTCACCACTTCTCCACATCGATCTTTTTGTCCTCACTATCTGTGTGTGTGTGTGTAGTAGATGACTTTACACTGACAATAGAATGGACAAAGGAACAAAGCTCAGCACCTACGTAGTCATTCTCCCTTCACAGACAGATTGCACGTAAACCTGCAGCAAATGCCCTCAATTTCTGTCTGTGAGCTCGGTTAAGAGCCTGATATGGATGGAGGTGCCGGTTTTTGCTTAGAAAAGTAGAGGCACTGGATGGAGCAGTGGACTAGAGATTAGCCCACATTAGCACTAATTTTCTATAAAAAACACTAATTAAAAAAACTAATATATGTGATTTCTATTTTTTTCTGAGTGGTCATGAGTTTGGTTTATGTCATTGTTTCATGATGTTCTGGTCTCTAGATATGTCTAAGGTACCTCGTAAGTCAGATTGCTTAGAGAAGTAATAGCACACCTCTTCCTCAACAATCTGTGTGATTTGTGGTAAGGGGAGGCATATAATAGGCAGGTGTGCATTCAAATCAAGCATGATTTCATTTTAGTGGTGGAATGCTTTGAGATTTTCTGAGGTTTGTGTACAGACTGCATTAATGTTCTGTCTCAAGTAATTTATGTAACCTCCTTAGGCAAAGCATGGTGTGAAACCACACTGATGAACAGATGCTTGGCGGCCTGACACAGTGATGTTCACGTCAATTCACGTCTAAAGAGCCAACATGAAACCTGTTGAAAATGACACTGTAAATATAAAACACTTGTGTGGATAGGAGATAATGTAATGTAATGACAAACTATGATGAACAATATTCTTAATTATAAAAAGTATGATGATATTAAGCTAAACTTTTACATGCGTGTTTTTATGGCAGTTTCATTTGAAGATTGTGAACGTTACAGTATAGTAGAATGCGGAAAACTTACTATACATTAGAATTGATTTACAATTTGAATACTTTTAATAAAACTGCATCTCAAATCTATTTCACACCAATGTGAATGGTTTTTGGGAATGCTCTGTGTACAGTTGAGGCTTTCTCTTGTGCTTCCCTAAAGGGTTTCCGGGAGAATGTGTTGGCTGAAGATGTGTGCCGAGGGTTTGTTCTGGAGGAAATCTCTGTTTAAAGAGGATGTTGTGAGGTCCTAGTGCTGCACAGCAATCTCTCATAACCGAGAGACCAGCTGAGGCTTAAAAAACCCCTCTGAAATCTCACCCGTGCACACATTTCCACTTTAACCTCCCAACCCTCCCTTTCCTTCCTCAGATGTGTTGTACCTGTCTCCCTCCATCTCACACCATCTCTCCATCTCTCCCTCCTCTTATTTCCCCCCAGTACCCCCCCCACTTTTCTCTGTGGCTTTTGTCAGAAGAAAGTGACAGGTCCCGACGGAGGAAGCCAGGGAACAGCGCGGCACAAGACAGTCCTCTGGCGTTCCACAGCCTCGGTACTTTGTGTTTGAGATGTTCAATCAAAATGCTAATGGCTCTTGCGACGAGGGAACGATATTATTGTTCCACTAATTGATAAGAGAAGGAAGATGGAAGGGCCCCGTGTTGCCGGTCTATGCTGCTGCATACCCGCCGCTCAGACACTCTGTTTTAATTACAATTACACAAATGAAAGGGAACAAATTGATCCAACGAGTTTGCTGTTTCTCCCCTTTGTGTAGTAAACACTACATTATTTAGTCATTTTATGCATTATTTATTCCATACCTAACTCCCTTTCGTTGTGGAGATCCTATGGAAATATGCTGAAATGTTCTAGACAGCAGCCTTAATTTATTTGGAAATAATAACGATTTTATAATTCATTTTTTTAAGAGTAATGCTTGGCTTCAGTGCACCAAAAAATAATATAGAATATAATTTACAGTGATCATGCTCATGAGCACTATAATTGCTATAACTTATAATCAAGCAAAATAAACTGTGTGTCTAATAAACTAATTGTGTCCTGAGATGGACAAAACTCCTTCAGTTCTCTTCCAGTCAGTGAACTTTGACACCTGAGCAGAAATTTCTTTTTTTTTTTTTTGCTGCTAAGTGACCTTAAGCAATCCATTGTGACCCTTCGCTTGAAACAGGAAGCATTTCCCTTGATGTTGTCTCTCTGCTCAGAAACATCAGCCTTCCGTACTTGTTGGACTATTGATATGTGGGGGTTTTTTCTCTGTAAGGTGTCTAAGTATAGCCAGGGGCTGAACCTTTTCCATGAATCTTTGTAGGGGTCACGAGAGAGAGACATTTCACTGTCTGTAGACATATCAGAGCTCCATGCTCTGCTGGGTGGCATAGAAAGGGCAATTAATAGCCTGTCCGGTTATTTCTTTCTGTTGAAGTGTCCGTCAAGTGGGAGTGATACTCCTGTCCATAGCGTTCCTTGGAGATGTGATATGTCTTATTAAGTTGTCGACAGTTTTGTGTGTGTGTGTGTGTGTGTGTGTGTGTGAGTGAACAGACTGCATATACTACAAAAACTAAAAGTCGGCTAGTAGTGGGTTGCCTGAATTACTGTATTATTAATCTGTGTGTGTGTATATACAGTAGTCAACATTTGAAGTGGAGCATAAAACGGTTTTGATCCACTTCAAATGTATATGTGTGTGTGTCCTCTAGTGTGACGTAGCAAAATGTAGGAAGAAAAAAAAACTTCATTCTTAGAGTAACAAATAGGATGAGATATGTTTATCTTTAATGTTAGAGAGTTTTTGACATTTTAATTTTTAATTAGTATATGAAAATTTTTATAATAAAATAAAAGTCTGTTTGTATACAATAATTATTTTGTGTATAAGAATTATATAATTTTTTTATTTCATATTTTCAAATAGTTAACCAATTTATTTGTATTTGTATATAATGTTATTTAGTGTTTTTTCCCCCCCATGTTATTTTTCTTTTCTTTTTCCAGCCCGTGTTCTTGTCACTTTGTCTTGGGACCACTTGAAACAGTATGTGTGCATTCGTGTGTGCAAGTTCGCGTAATCGCATCACATTTGCCTGAAGGCAACTCAGCAAGTCGCCATGTTTAAACAGCCATCTTCATAACAGCGCGGGGAGAGGGAAGACCTGTTGAAAGAAGCCTTTGGAAATGTGTGCTGAAAATGTCAATACTAAGGGGAGAAATTAGCTCAAACATGCCTTTAGGTTAAAGAGGAGGCCAGCAGAGAAGAAAAAAAAAGGTTTCATCAGACTCAAATCAAGCAGTAAGCAACACAGGCTCACAAAATGAATCCGACTGACTCGGGCAGGGTATTTTTCTGCTTTTAAAAGCTGCCTCGTACAGGTGCACAAGGTTAATGAGAACAACTCTCCCAGGTGGCACTCGCCAGAGGGAAGCAACACAATATGAGAGAGAATGAGAGACTGAGACCGCTCTGACACAGCTAGAAATGAGCAGTTGAGAGAGTTTGTGCTAAATTCTGTTTGAGAGGTGCCAGACTCGGGGGTGAGGGTATCTGGGAAATGCCTGATGCTATTTTATTGCGCATTTGACAGCTGCAGGCTGCTACACGCTGGTCCTTCAGCCTGTGGGGGCATAATTGGTTCTGCGCTGGCCGCGTCGCGCCGTTCGGCGGGTAGTTTGGTGGGATTACGGAGAAGCGAGGGCTTTGAGTCGTGTGCGCCAGAGATACAGCAGCGTCTGGCGGTGGTCAGCTTGAAAAAGGCTGAGCAGGAGAGGGAGGTGGTCGACCTGGACTTTTCTCACAGCTTGTCCATTTTCTTCAGCCTTTCTGACAGATAAGCTCACAGAGAGAGAGATAGAGAGCGAGAGAATGAATAAGAGAAGGAGAGAGAGGAAAATGGGCTCTTTCAGCCTTTAGATTTCATTTCAGTAGGCTTTATCTCTGCAGAACAATGCCAATGGAAAAGCTTATCAGGAGCGGTCTGAAGCACAAAGGCCCCACAGTAATGTGCGCTGATCACCACACACATACAAACACGTATGTATAGACACACACACCTTTTATTTGCGTGCTCTGACACGGCCTGTTAAGAGTATTTGCTTGTGGTGATCGCATTATTTTGCACAGGCGTAATGGGAGCCCACAACCTCAGCATGCTGCGGAGATGGAAGGGCTGTATTGTTCCAAGCAGTGTGGTTTCTTTTTCTTGTGTGTTTATTATCAATGGCAAAGCCAGTGTCGGGGATGGCCCTGTCCGCGACCCGTTTCGTTTATTTGTTTGAGCAACATCCTTTTATCTGCTTAAAGCGAGAGTTCAGGCAAAAATGAAAATTCTGTCAATATTTACTTACTCAAACCCTTTTGCTGTTATTTCTTCTGTGAAATGCACTCGATTAGTAAGTTTTACAAAAGCTTATTTTGGTGATAAACAGACTGAAATGTCATTATTTCTTCAAAATCTTCTATTAATTGATTTGTTTACAAATTAGCCTCGTCAAATTGGGAAAGATTCATTAGTATTCTGAATTGAGCCATTGACAAATTGGATTGGTTTATTCATGAATCAGACTTCTTCAACCTGGTCTCATAAAAATATGTACCTCTGTGCACTTTTTGTGCAACACATTTTTATTACATTGATGTGCCGATTCAGAATTGAAATATCCATGGACAATTGCTAAGAGTTAATGCTCTATCGTGTTGGAAATATGCGCTACACCAAATCCAGCCTTAAACCTATCCGATAGTGTTAACAAATGCAAAACGGATATAAAAATGCATTTGTTGATGCAACTGTGTCTTTTCAACTTCCTTATACACTGATTCGAACTATTTTGTTGAACTGTATTTACTCAGGAGTCTCTTCATTCTCCATTTCAGCTACTGAACAAACCTACCGTCTGAAAACCCATAGACATGAAGCTGGATACAGTATGTGTGATGCTAACGTTCAAAGGCATCAGTTTTCAAATATCCCAGCATATTAATATTAGCATGATATTGTGTTTAAAATGACTCTTTATTAATCAAAACTCTGTGAATATGTGTGAAAAGGAATAAAAGGTGCCTCTAGTGTTCATTTGTTTTGGAAACTGCAGTGATATGTACTTGTTGGTACGTATTTTGTGTCTCGCTAAAAATTGTATGCCATGAGACCAGGTAGAATTTTTGTGTGTGTAACACTCCATTCCAAATATTATTAATAATATTATTATTGAAGTATAATTATCACAAAATATTCAAATGAAAGCACTTTTATATGTAAATGTACTGTATTCAATATGTGCACTGATTTGTGGATAAAGGTTTGACACAACACAAGGGTGAGAGAACTCTCACCCTTACTCTCAAAATATTTCCTTTCACTGAGCTATATCTTCACAAATTTCTGTGCTTGGGTTTATGTGGGTGTTCTCATACAGTACATCTGATCCAGCCCTACAGCTCTAACTAACACATGCAGCGAGCACATCTCAGTTTTTCCTTAAAGTGGCACAGAAAGCATCAGCAGCTAATTTCCTCAGCGGCAGGAACATTTCGCACCGGCAACAGGCTAAGCATAAGATTACGTTGTTTGTTTTCGCTCTGTCTCGACTAGCTGGTAAATAATCACCATATCTGTATATGAAATAGTCTTTATGGTGTTCACCAGGCCTTTATTCGTGAAGTGTCACTTTCAATAAAGGGAAGAATATAGTATTATGCTCAGAGATACCCCTCGCATCCACGCCTCCTCCCTCGTTGCGCGGCCGGAGAAGCAGCCTGCTGCTGCCGCTTTGAGGAAGATTAATGGGAGGTGAGGTTCTGAGGTGAGAATTCTGCCTGAGAATGAATAAGATAAACACATTCAGCTTTTTTTTGACACTGGTTTAAGGCCGTAATGACACTTGAATGAATGGCACATATTCAAAGCACACGGACCGTTATTAGCTAGGCGAGGCCAGCTACGACGCCACATGTCTGACATGTATTGAAAATCTCAGAGATGTGTGCAAATCAAAACGAATGGTGTCGTGTGTAATAAACACGCTTATTGAGGGGGAAAAATGCTGTTTATTTGTTCTTCGTGTGCTTTCACGGAAAAGGGCAGAGTAAAAGAACATCCCAGAATGCAACGCTGTGTTCCTGCTCCGAGATGTTTTCGAATACGAGGGCTTTAAGAGATGCAACACTCATCATCACTCTTATGCTGATGAAGATGTCCCGGCGCTGAGTGACAACGCTTTGCGGTTGCCATGGCGACAAAGGCATGCTGAAAGGCAGCAACCGCTGCTAATGAAGGGCCTCGTTAACAGGCATGCAGATAAGAGCTCCTTTGGCTCTAAAACAATCCTGAAACAATCAGAGGGAGAGGGAAAGAGAGAGCTGCGGGTGGTGGAGGGTGACAGAGAGGAAGAATCATGATAGCGTGCGCTCTTATCGAAAGGACGAGAAACAGTATTGTTTTTCTACTATAATTGCTGATATTGTTTACGTTTGACATCTCATAACTTAAACGCTGTATTCGACTGCCTTATACTGGTCCTTTTCAGCCCAGCCTCACTGCAATTCATAAAAATTTTTTCACGAGGTGGCTTATTTATAAAATTTTTGCTAAATGGTACGTATTTGACAAGTTGCCAATTCGTTTGAATTTGTTCGAATGACCTACACCTTATCCCGCCCCTAAACCTACCTGGGGCTTAGAAAAATCATACAAAATCGTATGAGTGAGGTCGTACAAATTTGTATGAATTAACACGAATTTGCCACCTCGTACAAATACGTGCAAATTGGTCGTGGTCCTTTTCCCAAACCTAGCGGTGGTCTTGCTAAAATTAATAGCCTGGCTTCTGCGACTATAAAGCTCATAGGAGCTTAGTCTGGCCAAACTGCCTTACTACCCGCCTTCTGGGAGGCGGGCTTAACCTGCGTCCATCATATGCCTCTGTATACTACTGGACGAATCTACAACCAATCAGACCACTAATTCCGATGACGTATGCGTAGCAGCGGAACCTGAAGCCACCGTAACCAATTGTAGCTAGCTTCATTAAAGCAGTAGGAAAATGTCTTTACTTACTTTAATT
>JAUMHQ010000022.1:1705791-1716711 GCA_032361165.1 Enteromius paludinosus | reverse complement strand
AGTAGAAACACCATTACACCTATGGAGAGTCCCCATTAGGATAGCAAACCAGACATGTGTGTGTGTGTGTGTGTGTGAATAATTTTAAGAATGAAAAATATTGTATATTCAAATGCAAAAATATTTGGGGGCATTTTAAACATGAATATATTGTGCAATACAAATTTGCACAATTCATAGAAATATTTAAACAACTGTAAAGTACAGATGCACAGATTAACAATGTTGTAGTTTTTATAATGTGAAAAATATGTATGCAAATTGTGTTTTTTTATGTACACATTTTTTGTATTGCATATATACATTTTATACTATGCATTTTTGTGTCGTTTATAGAAATATAACAAATATAAAAGTGCAAATGCACAAATATACAATATTCTGTAATTAAGCAAACAAAAAATGGATTTTATTTATAAAAAGAGCGTGGTTTGGTTATTTTGACACAGTGTGATCATTAGAAAAATATGCCTCTCTGTATTACTCTTTAATTTAGTATAATTCAATTAAATGTTTCATTACCAATGATCTTCTACTAGGATATTTATATCAGCATAACAAACTGAGCAAATAATTAAATAAAGCAGGACAAAAAAAACATTACATTTATGTTTTGTTATTTAAGACTGTTTGACATGATTTCATTTATTATAATAATTATTATTATTTATTTTAGATTTAACATATTTAATTTATTTCTTTTAAAATCACATTTCAATATTTAGACATTAAAAAATATTGATTGTTCATTTCCCATATCATATAGTTTTTTTAAATCCTGGAAGAGTTTTTTTAGACTTAAAAAGAATTAAATATCAGATTTTCAATGTAGACATCTGAACCCTAATATATGATTATTGATCCTAGATATAAAAGAGTGGAGAGAGAGTCTGAGCAGAGGACGAATGACCCGAAGGCAGGGTGACTTGAAGAAAATGCTGGTATCACACAGCGAAAAAAAAAAAAAAAAAACGCGAGAGGGAGAGAGATGGGGTTCATTCTGTCTTTTCTCCTTCTCTCTCCCCCTTTCTCCTGCTGCCTTTGTGTGCCGTGCAGGAATGTGCTTGCTTTTCATTTCTTTCTTTGTGTCTGCCCCTCAGGCCCTAGCAGGCAGTGTCTTATGCCACAGCAGGGTCATGGCAAACACAGAGACACATTCATGGCCACATCAAGTTTATGTGAGAATCTGGTCCTTCCTTGCCCCTCATTACCATATGAATTGTTAATAAAATAGCAGTCCTGTGAGGGGGAGATCGCTCCAGGAGGGGAAGTCAAGCAAAGCAACCTTGCTTTTAAAACGGCCTCATCCCTTCTGTTCCCTTGGTGCCAAAACGCTCCAAAACGAGCATATGTCATCATTATTGAACGTTCAACGTTTACTTCAGCCCAACCACCTGTGAACTTTTTTTTTTTCTACAAAACACTGTATTTTTAGATTAATGTGAATAATGTGGATTGGAGAAATACTAATATGATTATAACGCTTTACATTACAGCTGAAGTTTCATAAAATGCAACACTCTTTATTAGCTAGCAATAAAACAAAATGGAGTTTAGGAGAGGAAAGACAAACTAATCTGCATTTTTAGTTTGGGAAAACAAGCTGTTCTCAGTTTGGACCTTCTGGACAGGAGCAGGATACATCTTGAAGGGCTGGCCAGTTGATTGACTATTCTTTGGGTTCCACACACGTGTCCAGTGACCCCGCCACACTTTCCCATGCCCTCCGATGCCCCGTCTATTCTAAAAGACATCTCTAATTCCCCCCTTCAGTGTCTGCCATCACACTTGACAGCAGCCATGTGCACGACTTCCGTCTGTGATGTCATAGAGGTTTGCTGTCCAATTATCAGAGGTTGAGGAAGGTGTAAGGATGGAACGACGGGTGGTGATTGGGCCAAATCAACCTGCTTTGACTGTACTTTATACGGGGCATCTGCATCAGTGATGCTTCACTAAATGTTTTGTGAGAAGCAAAAGCAGCTGAAATAAAATCTTAAAGCACTGCATGTACTGTATATGTGAGTCTCGTTAAATAAAAAATAAAATAAAATAAAAAAAACATTAATTTAATCATTTATATGTGTGTGCGTGTGTGTATAACAATCAAATATTATATTTATATATATATATATATATTTAAAAATTAATCTATCTATGCCCACCCCTAATATATACACACAAATATTTGTTGTATGTAAAATGAACGAAAAATGTATAAATATTCAACCATAATTATTTGAAATATAATTAATTTTACACATTTAATATTAATTAATAATATAATTGATTAAAATGTTTTTTATTACAAGCTTATAAAATATTGTCAACACCAATATTTATATTACTTCATGTGTACATTATTTGTAAATAAAACAAAAATGATTTGAGTATGTTTTAAACGAAAATACTACTTTACAAAATTATGTGAGTGAATTGTTTCAAAGATAATAATACACCTCATTTTTATTTGTAGCTCAGGCCCTAGCAGACTGCAATATGGAGTGTTTTTGTTATCAATTAATTGAATAATTAGATTGAATAATCAATGAAAATTTTAGGAATAATATATTCTATAAAAATCTTTGACATGACTTGTTTAAATCCTTTAAATCTCCATTTCACAGGATGTCAAATCTCATAATCTCCCTCTTAATAACTCATGTTATCATCTCTGTCGTGCATCTGAATGAGAGGCTCTTCTTCTGCTCACTCCTGCTTTGTGGTTCTGTACATCTGTTATTCATACAGCGCTCTTCTCATGATTAAGTCGTCTCTTTGTGGACATGGATGTCCTCACTCTTCAGTGTTTTTGGACTTGCGGACAGATCGTGCTGTGAATCGAGGGTATGTCTGCCAGCTTGACACACACAGAAGGAGTGCATGACATCAGGCCTTTGTCATTTGGAAGATCTATTCAAGGATTACAGTGGAGAATGAGCCCCTGCCTAGAGGAGGCTTATTTCACCGAAACCCTAGCTGTTCTCAGTTTTTTTTTTCTCCAAGTACTTCTGGAAGTACGTAGCTTGGGAGAGTACTAGTTGGCATGACATATACCTGCTATTAAAAATCGGAGACTTTTAACCCTTGAGCGCCAGTTCAAGATACAAAAGATGCTGTGTGGCTGCATAATAATATCACATGAGTTCCCTCAAACACAGTAAAATTGACCAACACTGATACTATAAACTGTTTCTGGGAAGCTAAGATTCTAAAAACATTAAAACTTAAAAATTTTAGCTCCAGAATCTAAATTTAGTTTCAATTCGGCTATCAAATATATGAAGTAGTCTAGATTGTGTATACAATTTATTGAATGGCACACATTGATTTACTCCTGTGTTTTATTTTTATTCATTTATTTTTGTATGCTTCCATGCTGTTATGTTCTATTCATTGATTCTATGTATGTTTTTTTTGTTCTCTTAGTCAATTATTTCCATAATGTACAAGTTGTCAACGGAATATATATGAAATATAAAGAGTTCTGTGAGACATTCTGTGAATGTTATATTTACAAAAATTTCTTTTTGCACAGCAGTACTGCAGAAATGGTTGTTTTGGCAGGCAAAATATTACGTATCAAATCACCTTAAACCGTTTATTTGAACAAAATAAATAAAAAAAGAAAGAAAGAGAGAAAAGAAAGCGGTTTGGGTTTTCTACACTGCGAAACACAGACTGTAATGGTGACAAGTCTGACATTACTAGCTGTTTGTTGAACTCTCTCGCTGTCTCTGCAGCACAAGACATTTCCTGTGGATATCAGTGAGCCATTCTACACACATACTGCTTCTTTTGTCTTGTCATTTCCCCCAAACAAGTGTCCTGTGATTTTGAAAAAAAAAAAAATAATGGACATTTTATGCTTCCTTTGTATTCATCACAGGTGTTTGTACAGCTTACTTGCAAAGGAGATGATACATAAGCAGAAGCATGTTCGGACAATTCCAAGTAAAATCTAATGTTTCACTTTGACTGGGATATCAGCCAGTATGTATGAAAAATAAATGAACATGCCAGGAATTGACTTTAAAGCATCTTTTCTATAGCATTTATTACCGATTTTACATTTTTCAAGCCAAGTTTATTTTTTCAAGCAGACATCAGGATGTCCTAATATTACAAATTAATCTACGAAGCAGATAACAGATCAATAATTTACAATTATAAATATATATTATCCCTGGATTTTACAAACAACGATAAGTCTGGCACGGATTTCCGCTGTCAGCTGTATACGATACCATACAAAAGCACCATAAATGTAGTCCTTACAACTTTTATGCCTTATCTCTCAGATCTCTGCTGCAGCTCTCAAATCTCAATCCAAAATATGTCATATCCTTGATTCAGGTTTAAAGTCAGTATTGAGGCCAATTACCTTTAAACAACTGCAACACGACGAATTTGAATGTATTTTTTTGAATGAGATTTGAAAGCCAATTGAAAGAAGAGGATATGAAGTGACTACAATACAATAGTTTTATACAAAACTATAACATGGTTTTAGAAGACGTAGAATACAGTGCATACAAATTTACTTATTATCTTATATTAACTAGGAAATATAATAAAAAATGCTTTTAAAATGATTCGTTATATTAAAATATTGTACATATATAGTTTAAATGTAATTGTTATGCAGGGGTTAGTGGTAAGAGTGGGGTTATGAGCTCAAACATATTAATACTTCATAACAATCCAATATAAATGATAATTATATATTATAGCATAATTCTGTTTCCTCATTTTACATGTAATATTAGTCAATTGTAAAGGCTTTCTTTTCGTTTTCTGAGGTAAGAATGTCACAAGGGCGACATTTTGACGGTGGATGGTCAAAGTCACTACAGCAAAGTAGACGGCCTTCAAACAATGCTGCCTCAACTGCCAAATACTGCTCTACTCATGCATTCAAAGTAAAAGTCCCTGAAATGTCTACAAAAATTAGCTATATACTATAACAAATCACACTTATTTCCCAAACATTAATCTGAGTAATTTATTCCTCGTTAAATGGCTCCCAGAAGGCTGTTGGAATACCTACGAATACATTCGGCAGCATAATGAGTGAACATGATTCAAGAAATTCCACATGCACCAGAGGAATTTGAACACAGTGGATCTAATCTGTCTTAATCCTCTGCGAACTCCAATTACAGTTTTCTTGATCTACACTTGACCTGCTACTCCCATGCACGGCACCTCAGACCAGGAATCTTAACTTGGCTAATTGGGCCATCTTGCCGACTCGATGAATGTAGGTCTTCAAACAGCATTCCCAGCAGGGCGGTTTAGTCAGTGAACTCACCAAAAGCCTGAATAGGAAAACAGCTTTTCCACACCCACAGGAATGTCAATCATCATCGGCGTAATGTAATATCATCTGTTTAATGGTTATTAACTTCAAAACAGCGGATGGATTTATATCCAACAAATATAAATGAATTTAGCTTTTTTCTTTCATCCACATAAAACTTTAAACTGGATGACTTGGCAGCGCACACAGATAAACAGCAAACAGGACTCATGCATCGATGAACAGCACACACAGGTAAATATTGAAAGCTACTCCCAGAAAGTCCTTGAAAGTGACGGAGCCTGCTAGTGTTTGCTCTCGCCAAAGAGAAACTGGACTAGGCGCATGTACAGCGAAATACGCTTCTAAAAAATATTATGTGACATAAGAAATCTACTAAAGAGATGTAATATTGAGTTATTATTTAATATTATCCACAGAAATGTTTTAGAATTATATCTTTTATAATATATCTATAGATATATCTTTATAATTTATTTTATACATATGAAACACTGATAGAATCTAAAGCCACAAATGAAATAAAAAGGAAAGAAATGACAATACAGGAACCAGGAACTCCTGAAAGTAAATTCAGCCTCTTGTTTTCACTTGATTCCAAGTAAAAGGCTGAAAATCCAGAGCAGGCCATGAACTTGTCTGGAATTCAAGCACAAAGCTTGGCTTTTTGCCTCAATTCTCAGTTTCAGCTGATAAGGCACACAGAGCTTGTTTGAAAAGTCAATACAAGAGCACAGAGGAGGAAACAAAAAGCTATTATTAAGGGAAAAATTGAAGATATTTAGTAGTCCATGTGCGCACATGACGGCACACATGCACTTTACTCTAAATTGTGTAGACAAAGAAGGCAGAACACACTTACCATGCTTTTAGCCTCTGAGTATCATAAAGAAAGTAAAGCATCCTCCTTTATCAGTCTATTCCATTTAAGGTTTTGAAATAACTGCTGTCTAGACCACGCAGAAACTTGGAGCTAAAGAAGTGAAACGACCTTCCCCCTTCCTGCGAACGATCTATTATCCCCCTCCCCACCCGGCACCCCCTACCTCATCCATGAGTGGAATCGCTTTAAGTGCCTGTCAGGCAGAAAACCGGCTTCAGCATTGTGCAGCTGTAACGTTTCCCTGCTCCGTTCTCCAATGAGATTGGCCCATCCTTCACCACATGACCCACACACACATACACACACACAGAGAAAAGAAGCTAGAAATTGAAGAGCCGAAAAAGATACCGCAGATGCTGGGAGAGCATAATCCTGTCTACTGGGTTGTGTACCTGAGGAGCAGGTTTAAGTTTCTAGTGCTTTTCTGACATAGTTTATGGAGCACCAGGAGAGAGCAAGTGGGAGGGGGAGGAAACTGCGCATAATCCCTTCCCTGCAGAAACTTCCTCCCTCTTACTCTCTCATAGGAGCTGCTGGCCCTTGTCTGGGCGCTGGAATGCAAAGGCCATGCTTCAAGAGGCCCAGGCAGACAAGCCCAAGTCAGTCACTCCTCTGTGACCTTAAGCTTAACACTAACACGTGTGCATGGATGTGCGTTTAACCAAAATTAGAGCTCTATTATCTGTTTTACGCTGTTTGAGATTATAAACGGCAAAAACTTCAGGCGTAGTCAGGGTCCGGGAACTAACTAACAGTAGAAGGAGATGGGTGGGAGGGTTAAATCATATAATATTTTTGTTAATATAAATCATTTAATGTCACTGTTTCATTGTGGCATTGCCTGGTGGTATATACACTTTCATTTAAAAGTATAAAATCTTTTTTTTTTTTTTTTTTACAGCAAAAATACTGAAAACAGCAATATTGTGAAATATTATTACAATTTAAAAGTTTTATTTTTCTATAGAAATTAATTTTCAGTTTTCAGTGCCACGTGACCCTTCAGTATGCCGATTTGCTGCTTTAGAAATATTTATTCTTATTATTAATGTTAAAAATAGTTATACAGCTTAATTTTTTTGCAGAAACTGTAAAATTATTTTAGGATTGTTTGATTTTTTTTAAAAAACATTTTTTTTTTTTTTTTTTTAATAGAAATCCTTTTAATGCAAATGCATTTACTGTTTTAAAAAAAGGAAAACTATTTCTTTAACCTAAACTTTTAAACATTAACAAGCATTCAATAATAAAAAAGCAACAGCAGGATTTGCATTACAACAGGAGTGTTTCATAAATCTATAACATTTTTGAACCCCCCACATCTAAATGACCCCCAAGACAACATTGTATTAAAAATGGTCATTTTGTCAAGTCATTTTTCCCAATAAGAAGCAATTTTTGCGCAGTTAGGAAAACAAATTTCTTTCTTTTTTGTGAACGCATTTTTTTTTCCAGTATTTGACTTACATCACATGGCTCTATTCCATTCACTTTTATTCAAGTGTATGTTTTGGATGTCAAACGAGACAAGTATCATTTTCCGTGTCCAACTGCAGCAGTGAAAATAAGTTACCGTGCCTCGAGGTAGGCTGTGAACCCGGGCAGACTTTTCCATCTGGTTTCACGGCTGCTCAGTGAACAGAACATCACTGTTTCACCATAAACACAAACTTCATGCTCATATGACCAGGATACGCTTCCTCTGGCCTTTGCCTTCCTCATACTGTCTTAAGGCAATCACAAGACACAAATATCCCTCTGAGCCAGCCTCTCATGAAAGCAATAGTATTTCCAGCAAGCTAACACTTTCACTTAGAGTCAAAGCTCGAGATATGCAGAACTCAAGTGGGTTTTAGAGCGCTATCAACTGCTCATGTCTGCTCCAGACCACACACTTGCTCCTGCGCTGCTTAGAACCAAAATTAGAATCAACCTTGTCTTCGCTGTGCCCTTTTCGAGAATTATTCTTGAGACTAATCAGACCCTGGGGATCTAGACCACAGTGCCGAGGGCCTAGAATAGGGTCTATTAGAGGTCCATTTGGACTCAAGCCAAACCCAGCACACATGACAAAGTGAAGTGTTTGCTCCACCCGTGAGGCCCTGAAAAAAGTGTTTTCTGTATGACAGAACCCCCTAACCTCATGTCTGACAAGATTTTTTTAAATATTACAAATGAATAAGAAGTCAAAGAGCTAATAGGCTAGTAAACAGTAAATAAACACCTTACTAGCAGCTGGATTTGTTCAGCTGTGCACCAAGTGACCCTTTGTTAAACTCCGCCCCCTCGGTTATTGTTGCTCACTCAGACAAGCTTTACAGAAAGTCCCATAGGAAAGAATCTGAACTTTTATCTGCTGGCTTTCTTTAAAGCGAACACTTGATCTCTTAGTAACTGAATATGATCAAAAAGTCTCGACTCATTTTCAGAGTCGTATAAAACATTTTACTGCAAACACAGTGAAAAGTCTCATTTACAATAACATGTAGGTGAATAGAAGTTCTCCCATACTCCATATTCATACTATTTTTGCATTATTTCTGTAAACACTCATTCAAAAATCTACCCAAACACATCAGACTGCCAGTCTAAGAGATAAAAGAGTAAAAACTTTTAGTCATTTTCTTAGCATGTGTATCCTCAGTCATGAGATGTTTATATAAGGAAGTGCTGATATATAATTCTTTGAGTGCTCTACCCTCAAACTGACACGGTAACGCTTGCATGTAACTCTAGAGGATGATGAATTTGGTCTCCACCCACCAGGTGCGCATGGAAAGTCAATATCATGAAATAAAGAATATTTTTTGCACAGGAATATTAATACCACATTGACTCGTGAGATCTGTCCTATACAGTACACCAATTTGCAATCAGCTGGCCTTGGCTTTTCGTCCGTTTTTCTGATGGTCTTTCCATTTGCATGCGCTCTATAGCAGTGGGGTAATATTTCATCAGGTGCAGTTCACATCATAACATTTGCAGCCTGCTCATTCTGAAATAAATCAAAGGCATATGTAAAATGTATGCAAAATCCATATGACGAATTGTCCCTTCCTCAGCCTTTTACTTGTCCTAATTTCAAATTACCATTATGGAAACTTATTCATTTAGTCTTTGACATCTGAAAGTTAAAAACACCTCTCAATAACCCTTATTTCTAACGTCAGCACGTGAAAATCTACAAATAGCCAATAGAACAAATGCATATAAATTTGAAAATAAAACTTTAGGTTGTAGTGAGCACTGACTCTGCCGTCTGACATTTGACAAGCATTAACTTCCCATTGAAAGTGTATAATAAAACCGTCGTGTTCGTCAAATGGTCACATTATACTAGTGCACAAAGACTATAAAACTAAACAAAGGTAGTTGGGACACAACACATTTACGAGCATCTGAACAATAGCATCTCATTGGCTGGCAGACCTATTGCGATGGTGGTAAATTTGATTGGAGGTTTTTGTGACAGTAAATATCCTGTCTGCTCGAGAGAATGAATTGTGGGTTAATTGGAAGGTGCAGTATTGCGATAAAGCTTTCTCACCTCGGGTACGACCCCTGTGATAATGAGCAGCATGACAGAGGTCAGGTCCTCCTTGACACTCTTTTAATAACAAAAATCTGCTTTATCAATTCTAGGTTGTGATACACTTCTTCATTTTTACTAATAGAGGAAAAAATGTGTGAATGGGGTATTAAATAATCTTGTAATTACGAAACGTCTAGACAGTGGAATAATAAAAGTTATTTGGTGATTTAAGCTCTGTTATGGTTGTATTTGGAAGCAGTCATGTTTAACCAAGACATTCTGTCTGCAGGGTCCTTGACCATCAAAAAAAAGTCACAAAGGGAACAGGAAAACCCCTGTTTTTCCACTCTCCAGCTGTCTTACAAACTTGGGATTTCCCTTATTATGCGACGCTTGCATTGATATGAAATAGAATATGTTGACCTACTACGATCACGCCAGTGACCAAACTGCAAGCAATCAAATGCGAATAATGAAATACTCCAAACACTATTGTTGTTTATTCTCAGATTCTCCTTCATCTTCCTTTTTTTTTTTTTTTTTTGCTTGACATATCAAAGGCCAGGGTTTTAGCATTCCTCTGAATAAGCTTTTAGCTTAACAACACAAGGCAATTTAGATCTCTCGCCGGCCAAGACAAAAGCTTCCATGGATCTGTTAGCTGATATTCCAGTGCCTATTGTTGCCCTTGAACCTGATAAATTTGACAGGGCCCAAGAGAATGGACATTGTGCTTCCACAAAGCTCTCCCTCAATAACCGCGGGGCTAATCTCCTCGCCTGATACCGTATTAATAACCTTTTAATTAAAACAGAAAGCGACATTGAACAAGGACTAAGCTGCCCCATGCTAGGAAGTATAACGAGAATCAATATGTATACTCACAGACTATACGAAAGGACGTTTGAGGGGTGGGGGAAGAGGCCTGTGTGAAGTGAACAATGTCACAAAAGGCAGATAGTGAGGAACAAAAATATTTGCTTATCAAAGGATCCAAAAAGATCAAAGATAAATCAATGCATCAAAGTGTTTATTAGACTGAAACCTTTGTATTAGTTGCACCGATTTATAAAGGCAGACGGTGGTCACAAACTTGTGTTCCTTTTAAAATAATGTCAAAATTGCCTTTACAAAAAAACACAAATTGAATGAAAACATTTTGGGGTAGGGATTTAAAAAAAT
>JAUMHQ010000022.1:1669703-1697320 GCA_032361165.1 Enteromius paludinosus | reverse complement strand
TCAAAGGATCCAAAAAGATCAAAGATAAATCAATGCATCAAAGTGTTTATTAGACTGAAACCTTTGTATTAGTTGCAGACGGTGGTCACAAACTTGTGTTCCTTCTAAAATAATGTCAAAATTGCCTTTACAAAAAAACACAAATTGAATGAAAACATTTTGGGGTAGGGATTTAAAAAAATCAAACATTTATGTTTCATTTATTAAAGTTACAGCTACATTATTTTACATAAACTATTATGGAAAACACTAAAGCGCTTATTAATGTAAATTTAAATGTTACTATATATAGTGTTACACCCAAATGTGTGTGTGCGTAAGTGTTAGAGATTAATAGCAAACTGTAAGAAATGTATTGTTCATTGTTAGATAATGTTCAATTATTGTGGATATTAATAAGAAATATATCTTGTATCAAGTTAAGTGGGTCACAAATACTGTTTCATGTTGACTTCAAGGCTGAGATTCCATTCGCCACACAATAGAACTTAAAACAAAAAGGAAAAACAGGTGTATGAAAAAGGAAACCGCAGGACTTATAGCCAGGAAAGGTGAAATGCTCTGATAAAGATGTGGTTGCTTCAGTTTGAGTCTGCGAAACCTGCTTAGGAAAGCTGCCTGTCTGTCCTCAGCCGTGCCTGGCACGCAGGGGTCACGACCTGGTCATGAATCGCTTCAATCAGCTCCTGGCTGGGACAGGAGGGGAGGGGAGCGGCGAGCGCTTTTGATCTCGGTTGGCTAGTCAAGCAGCATGGGTAAGATATCCCTCAGCCTCTCCTGCAGGTCGGGCTCTGTGGGAGCGGGGCTGAGGGCAGGTCAAGAGCACTGTTCTATTTTTCCTCTTCACTCCCATTCTGACCCGGTTGAGCTCCTGTAGCTTCCAGTAATGCCTCAGACATAATGGGTTAGAAGAATGCTCTGATATGAGGCGGAAGGTTTGGAAGGCTTCCAATTATAGATCTAGACCAGGGGTGTCAAACTCACCTGCTGGAGGGTCATTGTCCTGCAGAGTTCCAATATACCTGCCTGGAAGTTTGTAGCACTTCTAAATGCCTTCATCAGATGGATCGGGTGTTTATAATCATGGTTGAATCTAAACTCCGCAGGACAGTGGCCCTATTTGGTCAATGTAGCACATAGGACAGACCACACGGAACTGCTGGATCAGGACTATTTTCTCAGTTGCTATTGTCAATGAAAGCCGGTGGTCTAAGGATGTTCTCATTCTAACATGCATTTGGGTAATAAACATTTTTGTTAATATGTGTGCATTGTATTTTGTGTTTGTGTGTGTGTGTTTGTGTACACTGAACAGACATGCATTTATTACATTAAATAAATACATATAGGAATCTATTCATTGTGATTAATCAAAATGAAAAAGTATATTTCAAATAAATGCTATTATTTTGAATTTCACCAATACTCCTGACAAAAACAATAAATAACAGAACTGTCTTCCAGATTGATAATTAAAAAAAAGATTATTGAGAACCAAATCGGCATACTAGAATTCTGAAGAATCGTGTGACTCTATAGACTTGAGTGTTGGCTTCCAGGGAAAAAAAGAGAAAATAAAATATAATAAAATAAAAACAAACATAATTTGGCACTGTTCCTATTTATCAATCTTTTGGTACAATACGCCAGCTTATGTCATTGATACATGATACATGATACATGAACAAGCTCAGAAGATGAGCTTCATACTGGAATCAGTGTGTGGTCTTATTCACTGAAGCTTACTCTTCCATTCACAGTGTCTCTTGACAGTAGAGGCTTTTTAGCTCTGGATATCGTCAAGCATTAAGTGGCTGAGAGTAATGGGATACATTCTGGGCACGCGGTAGAAGACCAGCACTTTAGAAGAGGTGAAACCAGGACAATGAGAGCCATTCCTCAGTGCTGTGTTTACATTTACACCACACCTGCTTCCTCCGCACAACTCAGAATATCACAGCACTCCCTCTCAGAGCCCCGAGGAGAAGTCCAGGAGTTCAATTCTTTGACAGGACAGTTCAATATAAGCATTTTCTAGAGATACAAGCCTGAGAAATCCAAGTGAAATAAACCCTTGCACACTCAATTTGTCGTGTGCGATGTTTAATACAACGCTGCCCAGTTTATAATGCACGGATCAGACTTATCCAAAGCAAGAATTTGCATCATTATGACCATTTTTCTTTATTCGTGTAAGCTTTTATTAGCAAAATTAAGTCTCCAAGTAAATTACTATAAATGAGATTCAGAAAATGCTCATTGATTGCTTGGGATGAATTGTTGTGCAGGTAATTTGCCTGTTCATATTATTGAATTATGACTGCTTTATGCTGTTATCATTGTCTAATCATATTGGTTCTGCACTGCAAGCTGCAAAACCATAAAAATGCAATAACAGCGAGGAGCAAAGCTTTTGTGGAAGCACTTTGAGGATTTTGGCGCCATCTACAGTCCCATAACATACTTGTATCAAGTCCTTTTCCTAACTGACAAACTTAAAGGCTAAATAAACCAATGAAATGAGAAAACATAGAACGAGACTACTGATATTACACATAGTCAAATGGTGTCTTACTCATACTTAAAGTTGGCACTGTAATAGAATGATGAAATTCCTATTACTGGCAAGGCTTACTCAAGAGACTTCAGGGAAAGTGACTGATCTGTCTACATCCTGCCATTAAAAATATCACATCATTCTTATGAATCAGGGAAATTAAAAAGTCAAGTAAATTCTATCCCTTCTGTTAATAAGCATCATGCACTGCTTATAAATATAATGCATGTTTCTTCAATTACTGGGCACTTTTCGATACTACAAATTAATTTGCTTAAATTTTATATTTTTTATTGATTTATTTTTATCTGTCCATCACAAATTTTGTCATTTTTATTTTTTTCTAAAAACAAATTTCTAGCACTTTTCAAATTATGTATTTTGAATCAAACTATGGTAGAAATTACATTTTAAACATTTTTTAAATAAAACATCCATCTTTGTGTGCTGGGGATAAATGCAAAGGTAGTATTTTATTCACACTAAATACACAACATTAAATATTTTCAGATTTTTGACTAAATCACAGCTTAAAAATAATCTTGTTCTACATATCATGTCTTAAACAGGATGTCATCTCAAGAATGTTCCTCACTGATGCAGCTGTCTTCTTGGTAAACATGTACCAAATAAATGACACCAGAGCAGTAATTATTTGCATATATCCCACTGCAAGGCCATAAAAAGAATAAAAGTAAAATGGCAAACATCTACATTGCGGTAGCATTATGTGTGAAATTAACAAAATAAGCTTGGTACTAAATCAACTGAAACAAGAAGTCATCTCAAATAAATGCAAAAATCATTTGTGCTGCTGAGAGATTAATTTAACAGAGTAATGACAGATTGTGCATCAATATCAATATCAGCACTGCCTTATTTCATACAGAGCAGAAAACAAGTGCCAATACTTTGAGTTGGTTTACTGTCTTATAAGGGACAAAGAAATAGAGGCCAGTAACATTACTGAGTCTGCATACTGTAAATAATATTTTAATAATTATAACTGTTTTTTATCATCAAGGCTGCTGGCATTTTTAAAAGTCATTTTACAATTAACAGAACAAATAGCTTCCTCGAGTTTAAAGAAATGATCACTGGAGCGCTAAAGACATCATATACTCTCACTTCCCATCGCATCAACTCAAGTGATGTAGACATCACATGATCTACTAGACTCTCCAAATTTACCTTAGTGTCCGGTCTTGGAGCACTGTTTGACTGAAGAGCCCAGTTTATCCGCAAGAAGGAACGGGTTAAGGTGGCAATACTGGAAAAATAAACTAAATTGAAGAAATATATATATATCGAAAGAACGAATAGGATACCAAAACAGAAAATCCTATTTACCTGTGGACTACTGCTCTGGTTTGGATCTGGAGTGTCTAACATTGTAATACGGAAATCTGAAGAGAAGCGGGTGTTTTGGAGAATGGCAGCCATCTCTGCACCAACCTCCACTGGGACATTTGTCTGGAATCGAATTAACAGAATTGACCACAGAAGTCATAGTAATATATTTAAAATGAATAAATAGATAAAAAATGAGTTTACCTTAAAGGAATGAGAGGCATCAAACTCAAAACATGCAGCACAGTCAGGCACGGTGCCTTTGTATGTCACCAGCGCTTTGGTCTTGATGGAGTTTTGCGGGAGTTTAAAGATCCGGTAAGTTCCAGATGCATATTTAACAGCACCTATTGTGGCATATTGTAGGTCACAGCACCAATAGTTAAACTTTCACACATCTGATTGCCTCAAAGTCACAGTAAGACATAAAAGCACATGAAAACAAAAGTGGTTCAGCAATAATGCTGTTACCATACACAAATCAGAGAGTAACAAATACTTGTCTTTCTTTGAAGTTCTGGGTTGTGAACCGCAATGTGACTGCCTGCAACCAGGTGAGGAGTGCTGAAGCCTATGTCCTTCATCAAAGTGATGAGATCCTGCCAGTAGAGGGCGCCGGCCATTCCTTCACCTGATAGATACAAACACTCACTTAAATCTTAATTCAATTTTGCAGTGACGATACACATTTATATATATATATATATATATATGTGTGTGTGTGTGTGTGTATTACTGAGGGATGCATTTCTGTTTGGAAAGCACGGCTTTCTTTGTGTGAACCAGGGTTATTATAATAAACAAAGAAATTGAAATCAAATGTTAATTGAATTAAAATAAAATAAAACATAAAAAATATATTATATTATTACAGCTATTTGAAAAAAACAATCGAATTTTAATGTAGTTTAACTTGATATACTAAAATAACTAAAAGCTATATTTATTTAAAATTATTTATTTAAAATTATATAGACATTAAAAACAACAAATTACAAAAAAAATTTTTAAAGTTAAACTGGATAAATAAATAAATAAATAAAAAATATATATATATATATATTAAATTAATTTATAACATTACTAAAATTACTATATTTAATATAATTATAATAAAAGTTAATAAAGTGAATAAAGGCCAGTGAAGCCAGCCAATAGAAATGTTGGCATAATTTAGTCTTTTTTGTCCCCAAGTCTCAACTATTTCCCAAACTCTAATCATCTCCATAAATTAATGTAGCATGGTCAAAATATTTAAAATGTATTGAATGAAATAATGTTTACCCCACAGAACCGGATCGTCCTTGAAAGAGTCTGGAACTACTTTGCTTGCATACATGTCACTATAGTACAACTCTCCCCCCTCCTATGAGACATGTATAAAACAGAATGTACAAAGTGCACAATTTTGTACAACTTTTTCTTGCATGAATGAATACAATAGCGAGGGGAAATTATCAGTAGGTGTGTGTTGGAAAGATCTCACCTTCAGAACTTTGTAAGCTTCACTTATTACAGTCCTCTTATCTGGGCACAGGCATATCACACAATTTGACCTAGAGAAAATAATTGTCCTTTTTATAAAAAAAAAAAAAACCTTTTGCTCACGCAGGTTATATTTTATGGAAAATGTCATTAACGACCTAAGGATGTGCATACACAACTACATCCAAAGAGCTGTTCTGTATCCCTGCATCACTGAGCTTCTCCATGTATCCTTTCACAAACACAGTGTTTGGTTTGAAGTATTCAAACTTCTCCTGATGGTACTGGACATATTTTTGTGAGGCAACTATCTAATTTTGGAGCAGACATAAAACTTAATGGTTAATAACACTTATTTATATGATTATACAAGATCACTTAATATTTTTCAGACCTTTTGTTGCTTAACTTTCACAAAATAGGTTCAAATCAATCTGTGACGTACCATCTCATCCGTCATATCCAGTCCAATGACTTGACCTCTCTCTCCCACCAGTTTGCTGAGGACATAGCAGTCTCTGCCCGATCCACTGCCCAGATCAAGAACCGCACATCCTTTCAGCTTCTCTGGAATCACCAGCCCACAGCCAAAATACCTGCAGATTTACATCATTTAATTTACTGCGAACACAAATCAGACAAATCTGAAGTTATGAGACATAATGTCAATAAAGCTGTACCTTTTGCAAACATCTGGGTGGACTTGCTTCAGGGCCTCACATGCGCTTTTGGGCAAAGGTTTGGAGGGCATGGCACACGCAGCATTGGTCTGCAAGTCATCTGAAGTCTCCAGCCGAGAGCCATAGTAATTCTGTAAATATTACAGAATGAGCTTTGCAATGTTGTGGTGGCCTATAAAAAAAAATACTAAAGCCCATTTATACTGCAAGCTTAAGCCTAAATGTGACCAAAGCAGAACACTCCAATGAAGGGGCATTACATGCTTGCAGAGTACACAACGGGATTACGCTTTTGCTAGCTCACACGTGTAAATACCAGCAAATATTTATGAACAATGTATTAATGAAAAATATTTGTCAATATTTCACTCGGACTAGCAGTTATAGTGCACAACTGTGCATGCATGGAATACATAAACACCTTTTATTAGACCCCTCAGACGCAAAAGAACATTTTAAACTCCGGTGTAAACAATGGAATAACGTTATATCGATGGTCGCGTCGCAGGAAATTAACGTACACATGGTGCTGGTGCGCGTTGTGCCTGCTTACCTTCACGTTTTCATGAACAACAGAAGACATGTTAAGGATTTGTACTTTACGCTGAACAGCTACAATGCGTAGAAATGCAGTAGCGTAGCTCATAAAAGCGAACCGATAATAATGTAGTTGTAGTTTTCGAGTTTGTGCTGCTGGGAAAGCGAATGACCTAAAAGCTGCACAGAGTAATACTTTTACATCCAACTTCTGGGGTAAAGTCCTTTTACTAAAAACTGTTCCTGCAGAAACGAACGAACAATAATGAACGTACATGACTACGAACCACTGGAGGGCGCAACGCGTCCATATTTTCATGGACACCTTTCTGCAAAGACAACAACATGCCTTATGCCTCCATAGTTGTTTAATGACTAATGATCAGATGTGTGTGCAACATTCTGTATCTATTCGCTGATTCCTTAAATAATTGTGGAATAATTCACCTTCAGGGAACTGGAATGACGATTTGTCAAATATAAGGAAAGAAATCTGTCATTCTTAAAGTGTGTATCTCGAGTAAAGTATGGAGGGGGGTAGTAGTAGCTATGATGTTTTGGCAGAGTTAAGAGACAGTGGTGTGAAGAAGAGGCCTGACATGCTGTGATGAATACAGACATTGTTGCTCTCCTGTGTGTGTGCATGGAACTGGAAAACTCTTCCCACAGTGTCCTGCTTGACATTAAGCAGAATCAGTCAGCTGTGACCTTACTGTGCCCTCAGAGTCCTGAGTCTTTTACCAAACAACAGCCTGTACTTTGATTAAAGGGTGGTCCAAGTATGTCTGGTTTCACCCCGTTGTAAGCAAATATCTGTGGGACGAGTCTGAAAGGCCTTTGTTGTCAAAGATGAGACATTTTCTGTCTGAGAGATGAGTCTCCAGCTCATTTCAGTGTTTGCTAGTTTGGGGTTTTTTTTAATAGTGTTTTGACCTTTAAAAAGCAATAAAATAAATTATACACTCTTTAACTGATTTATACGGAATACCTGCTGTGAAGGGCATTTAAAAATTACATGCATGTTAATAAATTATCAACAATTAATACAAATATATATTTAAAAATCTGCTCTAAATAAATTTTCTCTTACCTATTTCAGTATCTATGCCTCAAACGGTTGTTCTCTCTTATTATGCTAACGTAAAGCACTTTGAATTAGGTACCACTGTGTATGAAATGTTATATGAACTTGCCCACATATGCATATATATATATATATAGATTATTTCAGGCCTGTTAAATGAATTGTGTGCTCCTAGAATTCATTCACATGCATGGCATCCAATTTGATAACTAAGTTAACCTGACTGTTTATCAAAGCTCTGTTTTTTAATCTGTGACCCTTTGTACTGTATTCTAAGTCCATGACCACTGTACCGCAGACTGAGACATCAAAGCCAGTGTTCGCTGTGCGGCATTTCCACCCCCCTCTGTGTTCTCTGACAAACGAATAGTTGTCAAGCTCCAAAACTTGACCTCGGTCTTGGTCCCAGACTTATTTGTTTAATTTCTGTTCCTTTTTTTGTAGTCAAGGCAAGCAAGAGGTTATTGTCAGTTCAAGCCTGACAAACATCTAAACTGGGAAGGGTTCGCTGCCAGACTAAAGGTTATGAGAAGTTGAAGGAAAGGGTAATCTTTGGAAGATCAAATAAAGTGGAAGTCAGAGGAGGGGAATGTGTACAGTGTCACACAGTCAGCCTTCTCCTCAGCAAACAAAACCCCACTGTTCCCCTTTCTGTCCTACACACATGCACACGTACAATCTCTGAGGTCTTTTTTAACCTCTGCTGCCCTTTTGAACCTCCAGTTACAGCAAGCTATTGCACCACATTCAAGGTTAGCTATTTCCCTTTCACCACAAGAACAATGTATACCAGGATAGAATCAGATCCTGCTGTGTTGACTCACTGTGGAGGCTCAGAAGGATTATACAATGAGGTGTCCGTGAAATGAACAGAAAAACCTTTAGACCTTTAGATCAGACAGAGACATCAATATATCAAGGATGTATATCTCCTCAAAATATTGGATGAGAAAAATATTGACACCAGTATTACAAAATATGACATTAAACAACTCATTTTTTTTAGCAGCATGTAAAGTTACAGCAGGAGTCTCTGTTACTCTCACTTCCCCTGAGCTCATTGACTTTTAACAGACCCATTAAAAAATGTGGGGAAAGTCACGTGAGAGGAGGTGAATAATATTGCAATATGATTGGAAATGATTTATTTTCGGCTGTGATTGGTTCAGGCAATGGGAAAGACTCATTTAAAAAAAAAAAAAGTAAACAGCTCACACACTTATATATAACCACTTTGTGCCTGAAAACATGATCTATGGGAGTTTTTATTGAGTAATCGGTTTGGTAAAAAAAAAAATAAATAGAGGTGTGATGAATAAAAAATAGCTTGGTTGTTGTTACATTTCTTTCCTGATACTGTAAATAATATTTAACCAAAACTGTGTCTGGGACGTGTGTGAGGGTTTTGTTTCCTCATTTCAGAACACCAGTACACACCACTATTCATCCCGGCACTCTTTTTCCTTGTGGTAATCTGGCATATCTAATGTGAGACGTATTTAAAAATATATTCATGTCATTTTCATAGGCATAACTGGGTCACATGAAATCCCTTTCATGACTTTTCTTTTTGATCAAACATGGAATATGCATGATCTCCATTTCTTGCGCTCACGCTATCTTGATATGAATTATAAAATGAGCCACATAATAAAAGACAATCAGCAAGGACATGATATATATTTCATTGCTAAATTCATAGTAAGCCTCTAGATGCAAATGCATTCTGTGAAGTCCTCTGCGTAACGTTACAGGGCCTGTTTAAGTAAAGAAGTCAGTGATAGAAGTGCATGCATGGGCTGTAAGGGAGCCAAGAAGCCATATTTCGTATGAGGAGTTCAGAGATCCATAAATCACAGGTATGATTTAGAATTTCCCGCTTAAGCACAAGAGGCATTAACTATCATCAGCCAAGCACAGCATACTTTTTATGTATTGTTCCACATCAGCGGATTCATGCCAGCTGTGCAACTTTCTTTGATCCATCAAAAATGCACGCAAGCTATTGTCCAATTACGAGGGAGAGGATCAGTAAAAGAAACTCAGCAGGAATGTGAAGAGTGTCCTCCACTTAATCAGTGGCGCCGCTGCTTTACCGACCCTCCCGACAGCACTTTCCAGTTGTTCAGAGGTTTATCATCCCTTCTTTTACAAGCAAAATGACGCCATTTATTATATGCTTTTTAACATTCAAAGCACTGGAGAGGATGATTCGATCTGTTACCTTACCCTGAAACTCCAAAAGCATTTTTGATTCACACTCGTGCACAACTCAAACCTGCTTTAGCTTTAAGTTAATCGCATCAACTCTCACTTCAGCCACCCCCTACCCCCTCACTTTAACGCAGACACATAAAAGGAGGTGTAGGCCTATTTTATATGACCTAGTTTTGGAGGAAAACATAAAAGAAACAGGCTTGCATGCTTCTCCCAGCTTTGATTATTAAAACCCCTCGTGCTCCGCTGTCTGTCACCCATATTTGTCTGCATGTCGTTTTTGAGCTTTTAAGAATTTCAGTATTTAGGTGCGAGTGTGCAGAAGGGAATGGCATTTCTCTCCTGCATTTCCTGATAAAAAAGCAACCCTGTAGGCCCGAGGCAGGTTGCTCTTTGTTGCAGAGTGTCCCTTTCTTCCAGAATACCTTTTTACAGGCCACTGATCGGTCTTGATGTTGGCCGCGGTGATGCACGAGGTCATCTCTGTCCTATCACTTCCTCTCACATCTATGTCACCGCCGAACGACAGGAATTAAGGTCATGACTCAGGGCACAGCAGATAAAATGTAGGTCAACAGCAAGGTTTAGTCAGCCAAAGAAAAGGTTTCCATGCAAAATAAAACAATTCTTCCTCTTTGCATGTAAAATCAGTTTTTGGCCATATGCTAGTTGAGACAACTAGATGAAAAAACATTGCAAGACATAAACGACAGGTTTATTCTGATTGTGCATTTCAGAACTTTATTGGAAATCTGTGCAAGTAAACACCCAAATGAAATGTATTTTTAGAAAGAACGATACACAATAATACTCAAACGTATCGCAGCTAGTCTGCATCAAAACAATATTTCAAAACCAAGAGAAGTTTTTGAAGTGAAATCCATCTTTGTACTGTACAGTACGGAACATGATTGTTTAACCTGTTTGGTTTTCTCCTTGTAAAAAATAAAATAGAGTAAAAACAAAATAAATATCTTCATATGCACATTTGTTTCAAAAGTTGCAACATTTTTGCCCAGCGGTCTATTTCTCATGACAAACATACAGATCACATTTTTATGTATTGGGCTCCATGACAAAATATATATATATATATATATATATATATATATATATATATGGTTAAGAGTTTGAATTTCCCCATGTTCAGTAATACATAGGAACCTTCTCATGCATCTGCATGCAACAGGCAGCAGTGTACTCTTAAATATCTGACATAACACAAGATATTGCAGAACAGATTATCATAGTTTAATCAGGAGACACATGCAAAAGAAGGACAAAAATCATCCTCTAGAATACATATTCACATGGCATTTACTTTGAAGTCTCTTTAAGAAATTTCAAAACTAAAATGCTTTTCATTCATACAAAATAGCTGTCTTTCATAAAGATTATGCTATGTACATAAATATAGTTTATAACGAGTCTTTAAGATTGATGAAAAACAACATATGCCAAACGTAAGACTATAAAACATCACATGAGCAAACATATTTTTGTGGGAATGGCCTTAATACCACAAACACTCCCTTTATTAGATCAATGTGTCCATTAATGTGACAGACAGCTGAGATTGGGCTGATTTGTCTCAAGTCGATGCAACAATCTCTTGCATAATAGAACAAACATCTTATGACATGCTAATACCAAGACCTGTTCATAAAATACACAAATACAAAACATAGGAGCAAAAAGCAGTCATTTGTAATAACTCTTGTGATTTTCATTCACCATTTTCTAGATTGTTTTGTAAAACTCCATTTCTGTCTTGACGCGGATAAATGCTGAGAATGCAGAATAAAGAAGCACATCACAACATTGTTTTCAGCGGGAGAGAGAAATTAAAGAGGACACTGAAAACATAAAAGTATACACACATCACATACCATAGATATCAAGATATCATGTTGTAATACTGATGGATTCATATTCCATATTATCCAAACATGATATTGAATATACAGCTTTTCCGTTGCTGTTAGTTTATCCGAACAATACAGAACCAATGAGAGATGCCTATCATTTTTAAAAAGGCAACCGATTTCATTTATTTGAATGTATAAATACTGTGACATTTACTGCCTTCCTGGCATAGACAAAGTAACAATACAGTTATTTCTTCATTTCAGCATGTAAATTGAAGAAAATTCACTAACAACTGCTGAGACACAATCTGTTTATACAGATTATCATGTGCATCATAACTCACTGCCTGAGGCCAAAAGTCTAACCATGTGTGGAAAACGGAGTGGGAACTGATATTGTTACAAATATATGAGGGCAAATCTGTCACACACCTTTTGTAGAAAACTTTTATTTTCTTTGCCGCTTAGAACGTAGGAGAGAATTCAGCCAGAAAGTAGTGCTTATAAATATTCAAACGAACTTTGGTTTCATGGTCTTTTTGTGAACTAAATGACACGTAATTCAAGTGAAAAATGTGAGATGCCTCGACAAAAACAAAAGCGGATAAGAAGCAGAGAGAATAAAAAGAAGCACATTTCTAGTTCAAGCACAGATGCTGGTTCACAGTCTCAAAACTAGTATTTCTTCAATGACCCGTTTAGCCATGTTGAGTCACAACTAAGTGTTCCATTGTAATTCTGTGAATTTTGTTTCAAAGTTCGAAGGCCTCAGTATCACCTGATGACTCGTTTTTGACCTTTGTCTGTATTTGTCCCGCGCTTACCTCCAAGCCCTCCTCCTCTTTAGCCAGTTGTGCATTGCTCCTCTGGAGCATATAGTACAAAATAGGGTTAGTCTTGGTAAACCGAGGCGAGTCATACTTGTGTGTTTGATCATCTCCGTTAACCATCTTTGCAGGGCCCTTCAAATCCTTTGTGGTGCTGTAATGGATTTTTGACCTTGCAGGCTCCTGCTGTGTAACATGGGGAGTTTCTTGCCTGTGACAGCTTGCTTTTTTAGAAGATGCATTGCTGGGACTCAGAATTTCACCTTCATTACATGATTGCTTGATTGTATTCCCATTTAGCACAGTATGTGACGGTGAGTTGAATGTACCCCTTGGCTGAGACAATTCCTTCAAGCAGTTGTCTGAAAGCAGCAGCTGCTTTAGAACATTGAAACTTCGGTTTTCGCTAGACTCGTAAGGTGGAAACCTAGCTGGTGGGCTGTCACCCTCTGGGGGGCTTGATGGGTCTCTGGGCTCTCTTGTTTCTATATCTCTGGCAGGAAAACAACCACTGTTGTCATCTTTCATGCTACCAGAATGTTCCAAATCCCTGGTATGCGGAGTCGAAGAGTTATGATATTCAAGTTCTATTGAAAATTTCCGCTTCTTTGGGATCGTTGGTCCCTGGGTTTCAGCAAATTCTTCTTTGACACAACTCTTGTTTAGGTTTTCTAATTTGTTTGGCTGAAGAGTTTTGTTGGGTCGTTTCTTTAAGAGATGACAGAGAAGACCATCTCTAGTGGGAGCCTCTGGGGACAATGGTTCTTGTTTGATGCTTTCATGAGAATGATAACTGGTGCTTTTTCTAGGCTCCAGTACAGCCATTTTGTTATAGTCATACGCATGACCCTCTTCAACAGGCTCAGTTTTAATTGTAATATCCAAAGGAGGACCATTTGGTTGGCCGGTTGCCTGATGTGTTGGTTTTTCCACAGAACTATTTTTGCTATGTTCTCGTTTTCGTTTACTGCCCACCTTTTCTTTCTGAGGAGCATTGCCCAAAAGAAGTTGTAGAACTGTACGCCTTTCAAGCAGATTCTCAATCTCGGAGACATGCTGTGTTGCTTCGGGCACAGCTGAAGTTTTTGCTTTGGCCTCTTCCCACAGTGTGTTATTTCTTTGAATTGGTGCAGTGAGTCTCTCAAGTAAAGTTGGAGGATGGTCAACTTTCAGCTCTTGGGTCATGAGTTTGATAGGGGGTAAAGGGGCCTGTGCTGGAGGAGAAATTTCAGGGTTTTGTTTTCCACACTGAGCTAAATTCTGTAACAATTTACTAGCACTAAAGGCAGGTTCTTTTACTCTTACATCACTTGTGGGTTGTTTTGCTTTACAAAGATCCAATGGTACAGACTGAGAATGGGGAGACCCATAAAGTGTATATGGAGATGCACTGCTGTTGGAGTCTCTGCTTTGGGAGAAAGTTGGCAATAGCTTGGGACTTCTACTACTCAATCCACAGTGTCCGCTAAGATCACTTATGTCCTTACACCTAACTGTACTGAAAACACTCTGGCTACTTGTAGATGCACTAGTGATCTTAGGGATTACAGCCTGCAGCAAATCAGGATTATCCAGACCTTTGTTTACTCTCTCGTTATTTTTGTGATCCAAGAGCAACTGTAATAGAGTGACCTTATGATGAGGTTTCATCTCTGAACAGGTGTCCACCTCCCTGTGATCTAAGGTAACTTTGACAGGTGGACTCTCAGGCTTCCACCTGTTTAAAGAAGACTCTGGGACTCTGTCCCGTACAGGTGAGGATGAAGTAGATACTGGTGTTTGTACATTTGTTCTGCTCTTCAGAGAAAGGTCAATAGGAGAGCAACTTGAGTAAGTGCTCTCAGCATCGCTGCTGTCTTTTGTAAGACTGCTGTCGGGGTTTGAGTGCTCGCTGTCTGAAAAAAGAGGAGAGGCCAGAGTGCCAAAGGTACTGAGGTCGTCTTTCAGGTGACCCTGTCCATTAATTCGCTGTGAGGTGTTGTGACTATTGAGAAGCTGAAGTAGAAGACTGCTGCAGTTCTGTGATGGTCTGCCTTGTTTCTCGAAAGGTCTGCGCTCTCTAAAGCGATTTCCTGTGCGCATGGAACCTTCTGTCCTTCTTTGCCCTGAGGTCAGACTTGGACTTTGTCTACTGGAGCTTGTTGACATTTGTGAAGGTATTCCATTCTTGGTGTGTAAGAGGCTTAGTCCATGAGTCTGGCCAGAAGTTGTAGGTTGTTTATCTTGTGTCTGCTGTGTGGCCATGGCGGATAGTCTTTCACTAGCTGATCGTCCAGAGAGTTGGGCTTTCAGGGCATGCTCTCGAGAGTACTGCTGCAGGTGGGCCTCACTGGAGAGCAACAGAGCCAGTTGACTACAAGCAACACTTGGTTTGGGCGATGGAGCGGGGCTTGATCTGATATTTACCAGGTTTGCCACAGCTTTTAGTCGCTCAGCACAAGATAGAGAATCGGGAGATGGGGAAGGAGTACTGCTTTGCAGTGCCTTGGGAGATTCTGAAAAACTTTCCTGGCTAGACCGTCGACGTTGATAAGGCACACTGTTGCTGTGATTCTGTATTTTGCTCTTGCTCACTAACCCTTTGAGGTGGCTTGAGGCTGGTCTGTGGCAAGGCACATTTGCCCTGTCTTCTTGTACAGGCTTGCTTATCTGGCAGGGGGCATCTGGTGGCTTCAAGCCTTGGATAATCTGCTGTGGCAGGGTCACGTTTTGAAGTCGAGAGCTGAAAGACTGCAGCAAACTAGCTAGAAGTGTACTCTCTCCTTTATCCTGGGAGGTACCATTCTGGCCACTGTGGTGGTCTTCACTTTGCCCGTTGAGAGCAATGGAAGGTGCTGACCTCCGTTGAGTCTCACTCTCTGCCCAGGCCTCTGAGTTAAGGAGACGAGCCTTTCTGAGGTGCTGTGAGGCTCCACAGTGGGAATTTGTTCGGTTCTGCTCCTGTCGAGTGCCATGACTAGGCTGTGCATGCCCCGTCCCATCCTTATTCCTCTGCTCTTGGCTTCCACTCTGTGTTCCTGCCGCACCCTGTCCTCCTGCTACCTGATGCATGAGTAAGCCTTCCAGATATGTTAATACAGCAGAATCCTGGTGTGTTTCAGGGCCAGGCTCTTCCCCATGAGTCATGTTCAATACTATAGTCCCTTGTATGGTTGGCCACCACAATAGAGGGAAAATCGTTCTGTTACGTTCTGCCAAGAGACCTTACAGTTTTTAGCTTCTAAACCTTGTTTTATTTTTCTTTTTTTTAGGTAAAAGAAAGGTATGATGTAGATTCACAAGCCATTCTCCCATATAGGAGGCAAGAGCTAAGCATGAACATAGTTTAAAATCATGTTTGCCATTGAGAAGATAAGTACAGGAGCGTCATGTAGTCAAGTCTTGTGGGATTCCATGGCACTGGATTTGTACTTCAAAGCTCCAGGGGTGTGAGTGAAATCACTGCATAAATCCAGTAATTCTGTCCACAAGGTCAGCTGGTGATGGTCCTACACAAGAGAGAGAAAGATGAATTATTATTAAAAAAATCTAATTAGCTAACAAATTCAGCTAATCTTTAACATGTGGTTTAATATTTCCTATGTTGATCAATTTTAGGGGCAAAAGATATTATAAACATGATCAAAAAGTATTTCTGCCTTAGAGCCTTGAATTTTTAAAAGACTAAACATTGGGTTATTTATGATGATAAATGAAAATGATGAGTTAGCAAGCAAGGCCAAAAAGTCCTCCGCTATTGCATGCCAGTGTTTTCACAAGCCAAAAGTTATGACCTAAAGATGGATCTCCCTCGTATACCGAAAGGGATTCAATTAAGACTGATTCTGTACCATCATAGCAATAACCATCTTTTCAAGTTTTTTTTTTCTCTTCTTTTTTTTCCTGACTCCTAAGCAGTAGGAATTAGCCTGCTGAATCTCATTAAAACTGAATACACAGGGGTTTAAAGACTACTTGATTTGACAGATATTAGGTAAAAAATAACAAAGCACAGTATCCTGAAGAGTATTAAATCCAGTGTGTTATATCTGAAATTATATATTTATTCAGGGCGCAAAAAGTTCATTTCTGACAATTTGTAATGAACATTTACTCAGCCTAGATGTTGCTGGCTGGTTTGACAGACATGGGTATCTCTCTCACCCTCTCTGCATTCAGTGTCAGTGCCTGGAGAATGAACGCCCACATGATGCAGCCTAGTCTTTCACTTCTATGTTACCATAGTTGCTCTCACTACATTATCTCAAAATATACCACCTCTGGATCACACAGTGCCATTGGCTCTGCAGACTGACAAATTTAATCTGTATATTTACAAGTCTGCCAAACACTATACTCCCAACACAAGCCTCTTGTTACAGCACTACCAATGTCACCACAAAGTCTGCACTTCATAAGAAACGAAAACATAATGGGATGGAATTGTAAGTACTTAATCATGGAATATACACAAGGCTGACCTTGGCAGAGCTCTGTGGTCAAAGTGAAGGTCAATGGCTATGGTTGATTTGTTCTGCTCATAATTGGCACCTCTGGTTGTTCTACTTTGCTGGGGCTGACAGGGGGTGGACAGTACGGGATGACCTTTTCAAGATATCGGTCACAAGTGTGTGAAAGTGACAGGCCTGAGAAACTCTTATGCCACTAAACAATCAAAATAGCTCTAATCTGGATATTATCTCTTAAGACAAATCATTATAGAAAAGACTTATAAACATTAATGACACTGTTAAATAAATGTGTATTGCCTAATCCTACTGAATGCAAGTAGATTTCATTGTTATGATAATGATATAGTATAATGATATTTGTCAATTAAATAGTTGAGGAATTTCATGAAAACAGTTTGGAAGCCTAACAATTTAATATATTAGATATGTTATATCTAATGTGTCAAAGAGTGGGAGAGGGTAAGTGATTTGAGCCAACTGTCAGTACACGATCCGTTCCACCTGCACGATTTTGTAAGCTGCATTGTGTTTTTCATTTAACAGTTCACGGCGGGTCTATTTTGCTTTTTTTTTTTTTTTTTTTATATATAGCTTATGCTATGCATTACGATGTGTTAACGTAGTTGGCAATCCAAAATAATAAAGGAGTTGTTACATGAACATAGACTTTATTCCACATGTAACGAAACACTTGTCTTTCTGTCACTGCAACCCTTCAATTTCCTCCATACTCCCCTTTGTGATTCATTGCTGTATGGCATTAGGCCTACTGGTTTCATGCGTTTTTTGTTTTTTTATTAAAAGCCGCTAATATTAGTTAACTTTAAGTTGAGTTATTTTGTATTAGTATGTGTCTATACAGGCTTTATCCATCTATATAATCTAAATTTAAGGAAATGAGGAAATTATTCCCTTTAATGGTGATTACAGAAGACAATAAGGAACATAATAAACAAAGGTGTGCAAGCGTGGAACAGATCGTGCAGTATCTGCAGAATTACCAGAAAACAAAATTACCATTTGCACATGCGTGTTTTCTACTACGTCATTATGCGCATGCGTGGACAGATCGTGAAGATGGAACAATTGTGTACCGACACCAACAATAACACTTCAGAGTTTTCTAATCAAAGAACCGTCTTTACTGATGAGATGCGCATAATATATCGTATGATATATATCGCCCAGCCCTACTTCACCCTGTTAAAAAGATAAACAATTACTTTACAAGAGTTCCTTACATTAGAAAATACAAAAACTATCTGCTGTTTTATTATGTATTCAGTAAAAACTTTCAAATCAAAGCTTTGCAAATATGAAAAAGCTACAATTTTCGGACATCTATGAGCTTCAGAATAACTGTGTAAGAAGTGATTGTAGTAGCCTATCTCTGACAAAAACCCAGTTATATATGAGCCTGTTCTCTCAGTTCTTTTCATCACAATACTATCACCATCAATGCAGTTACCGGAGAAACGGAAATCCCTGTAAAAAGACTGGCTCGATATATATGGAGAGGATCTGATATCTGGACTGGATCTCTCATTTCTCAACTGCAAGGCTGGAAGATTAATTGACCCCCCCCCCCCCAAAAAAATACCAGATCATAAATTACATCCACCGTCCAGAAACTGTAATCCATTTAGGCTATTTAAAATGCATGATGAGGCAAAAGGAGCAAAACCTGCTGCATGCCCTGTTTGAAGTCAAGGTCACTCACTCCGCCGGGGCCGTTTGAGTTGATGCAACAGCTGGCGTCCATACAAAGCATTAGGTCCTAATAAAAAGCGACAAAGCTGCCCTTGCGATGTGCGTTCATACCCGCCGTCTAGCTCTCGAAATAAAAAAGAATTTTGGACATAGTTGAGCCACTGCAAATGCTAAGATGTTGTTATCCGTTGGTTGCACACGTAGACACAAAAGTCTATGGAACTACAACAACACATTCCTAAGATAGCGTTGGGTGACTCAGTCAATCAGGGCCATGCACCATTCAAACTAGGTCACTGTGACCTACTTCCAAACAAGCATTATGGGCATCACGCATTGACATTTTCCAGCTGGGGCACACCCCTTTAGTTAGGGCTTTGCCAAGTGTAATCTCTGACTCTTAGTAAAAGCATAAGTCTGACCTACATTATGATGACCCTATGATGAGTTACCCTTTCACATGGGCAAGCACGGGGTGATACCAGAGCGTTTTAGCCGAGCAGAAGGAACCCTTTCCCAAGCTGATGGCAGATATTTAAATGGGGGGCCCCTGCGTGTACTGTCACAAGACTCCAAACATAATTCTAGAGTCTTGCCATAAGTAATAGTCTTGACCTTAGACTTGTAGATTTATGATGGCAGAGTAATGTTAACAGGAACACTTAGAGAAGACCAAGCTGGTTCATCTTCAACTGCAGAATAACATGTATCTTTGTCGGTTCGGCTGCAAAATAAATGACATCCTAAAGTGATACGGAGTGTGCTAAAGCTTGTCAAGAAAAAAAACAACAACAACAACAACCTGTAATTACTGCCCACAACCAGGAAATGGGAGCAAACAAAATATTTGTACTCCTAATTGACTGTGGTAAATGGCCCAGTTTCCGGGGTTGGAAATGACTTGGGGAACGTGAGCATGGGAATCAGTCCGTGCCCAAAAAAACAGATCATGAAAATACCAAAAAACACTTCAAGTACTTGAGTGGAAGTTTTTGGCTTTGTGAACTTGGACACAACCTTCAGAAAACAAGTGCTGTGACCTTTTTTAGGCTCCACATAGAGGCATTAGAAGACTTTCTGTGAGAAAGAGGCTGCTAGAAAAAAATAGTTATACAATGAGAGCCCATGGCTCTTTAAAAGTCACCCTTCGCCCTAACTCAAGAGATCATGTTTATCAGGATCATAGTTTATGCCAGTCATTATGTAAACAGCCCTGACCAAGTATAGCACATCGACTGCCAGTAATGCAAAGTGCAACTGTACTTGCTAAACCAAACACAAAAAGTGCATGACAAAATAAACAAAAGTCACAGTCTAAAGTGCAATATTACTTTGGTCTAATAGTGCAGTCAAGGGGAAGCAAAGAACACTTTTATTATTCATAAAATAAATAAACATACACTGCACCATTGCCTTAAGGGTCAAATGAAGGGTCAGCATGTGCGTCATGACCCTCACGTCATTTGCTCAAGTCTTTAGAGATAATTCAGCAATGTCATCCAAAAAAGACAAGCTTCCACTTTTTCCAGGATGTGAGATCATTATAAGTTACTGGCAATACATGGTACATGTCATGCACAATGAGCCTAGGCCAGTGGATCTCAGCCATTTGACTCCACGGACCCCTATTGTCCACAACATTATTCAATTGCCCCATGATTTTTCCAGATGTTTTACTGGATTTTTCCAGATAATTTACGAGATGAAAACTTTAAAGATAAGGGTAAAAAAGATTAAAAAAAAATAAAATAAAAAAATAACTAAAACTTTCCAACTTGTATTAGATTATACATGAATATTTAAAGAGTTGTCAGAGGCTTAATGGGGGTGCTTTTGAAGTCATGCAACCAATTTGTAACTTCTTTGCTAACTTCAGTGTTTTACTTCCGGTGACTACATTTAGGCTTCAAAACTTTGTGGTCAGAAGATTATCTTGATGAAGAACTTGAATAACAATCTCAAACGACGGCTGTTCACAGATCTTATTTTCTCCAGTAATTCAAAAGCCAAAATAAAAACAGAGTTCGAGGGAACCAGAGTTTTGCAACTTTTAGGCAGGCCTTCAGAAACACATCATCCCTGCAGAACTTTATGAAACTGCTTAAACGAAAACTATATCGAATGCACCAAATTAAAATTTAACAACACAAACCTGATGAAACATGTCAAACCATTCACACAAACCAAACAGTAATCAGACTCATGCGCAACTTCAGAAAGCTCAAATTCATAACGGTCCCGGCAATGTGAAAGAAATATTTCTGCCATGCCCACACTGATATACAATATACGATCTTCCCTTCTTATGGAGCTGTGACACCAAGAACAGGTACAGTGTAGTAATCAATTTGCTCTGCAGGCTGTAAGGCTCTGTCTGAATACTAATACACCTCAACAACATCCTGCCCCTCTCTTCTCTCTCCTTCTGTCTTTCTCTTCTTCTTTGTTGGGGTTGACAACCCCCAGTGCCCTAGCCCTGACCAGTTAAGGAGGGGGGCAGCGGCTTGTCCTCTAGGCAGATAACCAAGGCCACTAATCAAGCGTGTGATCACCTGGGTGGGGGATTAGACGCTCGCTCTGAGCAACTCAACATTGAAAGCAGCTAAGTGCGTGCACAACAAGGTCGCCATTAAACCTGTAGTAACCCCGTGGCTGGTCTCTCTCACTCTTTTTCTCACCCACACACTCTTGTGGGTGCTGCAACTACACCGTCGGTGCTCAGTCACACAAAGCAGACACACACACAGGCGTAGACTCTTTATACACCCCCACGTACTTTCACGTACACACAGGGAGGCACACGCCCACAGTCGGCCCACTCTCTGCAGAATAGGGATAATTCATCATATTTTACAACTGACGGCTTTCTACCTCAGCTGAGTGATATTGCATCCTGGCAGCGTGACAGGAACAAGGCTCTGCCAGCCCTTCTGACAGCCTGCGTTTTGTGTCTTAGAAGATGCTCTGCTCTGTTGCCACACTCTTGCTTTTATAGTGCGAGAGCATGTGTGTGTGTGCGCGGGTGAAGTGGAGCAGAGACTGGTCATGGCTTCATGACTACAACAGTCAGCTAAGAAAGCTAAGCCAAGCTGAAATGCTTCAGCAGACAAGACCTTTACGGCTTGAACTTGCCTTGCAGCAGTTAGTGATAGAATTTCTTCTTTTTTTTCCTTCCTCTTTATTAACGAAGAAAGTCTAACCAATGGCTTTCCAATGTGTGCAGTAAATGGTGTGGAGAAAAAAGGGCTCATTTGGATCATTAGTCTGCTGCACATATGCTGTGAAATTCTGAAGGTGCTGGCATTAAGAAAAATACAGTAATTAGCCTAGCGCCTTTAAATACCAGCTGCTGTTTTGGTATTTATACGCACTAGCAACTATTTTTACTTTGGGAAATAAATATTATATTTTAAGAGTTTTGCTTGGGAAAAGAGCACAGAAGAATTCAGCTGCGTCAGCTATGTGTAGGCGATACAGATGAATGAGTCAATAAATAATAAAGATTTTAAAAGTGCTTTTTTATGTTATGCCTGATAGGACTGGGATATATTTTACTAAATTCTATAATCTAAAATTTTCTGCCTGTTTTTGTTCGGCATTGTTTGATCTCATTCAAAAATTTGCCAAAAATCATTTTTGGTCATTTAAATAAAGTATTAGATGAAAAAAATATATATTAGATGAATACAGAAACATATGCGCATTAAAAAAATTAATAAATAAACCTTTAATTAAAATTAAAATGAATACTTAAACTAAGAAAATTTTAACTAAGTCTTCAAATTAAATGCTAAATAATTATGCCAACATACATATGTAACAGCCACTAGCTATAATCAAAAACAGCATTAGAAAGTTTAAGTATTAGAAATATTAAAAATCTATTTAATATATCCGTCTGCTGTATATAATTATATACCCAACCCAGGAGACCATTACGAGCATAATGAGCATCATTACAATTCCAGCAGAAGAAAAATCACATGTAAATGAGGGCAAGAAAAGTAAATAAATATCATTGCCTCTCTATCTGAAGTTTTCGATCAGTTTGAGAGATGGGGATTAAAGTGAAAGCTACCGCGCAAGTGTTTTTGAGGATGCTGTGCCACCGGTCTACCCTTGACACATTGACATCAAGCTACTGTCATTTGACACTCTGTCATTGGCCACCTGGCAGATCCTCCACCTTCTCACGACCTCATCCTCCAGTGACCTGAGGCTCTGGGCCCGGGCCCGGCCCGTCAGGCCCCTCCCTCTGCTCCCCCTGCTGCGGGAAGGTCGAACGGGTCATCGTGTCCTCATCTGTAATCCGCTGCCATTCGTCAGCAGTCGAGGCCGGAGGAGGCAGCCACGCTACGAGGGGAGAATGCCCAATTAGGCAGCTGTCACACAAAGCAGAGGCTGCAAAAAGAGAGTGAGAGAGGAGAGGGGGAGGCCGGGGGAAAAATCATCCCCTCCTGTTTGTGGAGAGGACAAGCAGCTGCGGGTGCCAATTACAGTGATATGTTAACCATTTCCACCCTAGAGCAGAGGGAGAGGGGAACGAGGCTCTCTAACCCTTGCTTTGTCTCCCGGTGGAATTCCTCTAGTGGGGTCTATGTTTACAACCGCCGTCACATTCAGAGGAGGAACTTGACTCGAATTATAGCACCTCAACTGTTAATAGTGCTGAGCTGGAATCGCATCCCTATATATCTACTGCCTTTGTGTGTTTGCGTCCCTCTCTGTTAATGAAACAGCAATGCATTTTGCAGTAATGCAAACAGGTACAGGTACTGCTATACATCTAGACAATGAAGACAAAGCAGTCAATCAAAGCGTTATGCCCATTCAAACTCAAGCCATGTTTTTCCATACAACCCCCTTTGGACAATGCGTATCATTTACAGGAAATAACTGTAAATTGACACTCCCAGCATTCCCTCCATTACAATTAACATTTTTTTTTTTTGTTAAAATAACTTATCAGGTGTGTTCATTAATGTTGTATGCCACATCTAATGTTGTCAAATTAAATGAATGTTTATTGCATCATTACAGTTTCCTGTGTGTTATTGTGTTTAGTGTTTGTGTAAATGTAACTTTGGTGCATTATATTAGTTAGTGAAATTATGATATTTAAATATAAATGTTAAAGCCGTAAACCTAAAATGTTGTTGCCGATAGCCTTGTGGGTAGTGCGCCAACATATAGCACAATTGTGCTCAGGGTGTCCCAAGTTCGAATTCCAGCTCGTGGACCTTTCCCAATTCCTCCACCTTCTTCCCACTACGATTTCTGTCACTGCTATAAAAAAATAAAGGCCAAAAAAAAAATAAAAAATAAAAAATAAGAAAAGATAAAATAAATTAACATTAAATTAAATTAATAATAAATAATTAAATTTAAATAATTAAATTTTGCTAACATATTTTATTTTTTTACAGTAAATTCTAACAAAATAAAGGTTTAATGTAATAAATTTTTAAATAAATTTGACTGATTTTTATTTTATGTTAGTTTGTTAAAAGTATTATTTCAATGTTTTTTAAAAGAAGTTCCTTATGCTCATCAAGGCAAAAAACGGTGCTATTGTAAAATGTTATTCCAATTTAAAATAATATTTGTTTTTTAATATATTTTACGATCCTTTGATGGCAAAGCAGAATTTTCACTTGATCCTTAAGAAATCATTCTAATATTACGATTTGAAGCTCAATTAAAAACAGTTGTACAAATTGATTATTTGTATAAACTGAAAAATTTTACTTATAATTTTAGTGCATTCTTCCTGAATACATTTTTTTCATTTCTTAAAGATGTTACTGACCCGAAACCTACTTTGCACTGGGTAAAAAAATAAATGCAACCTTTGTGCATAAAATCCGCAACTATTTTGATTACTATGTTATTACCGAAAAGACCCCAATCTTTTGCTGTGAATTCCCATGAGGGGCTGCCCTTAATTAGGGGGGTAAAACTACGCAGCCAAACCCTCAGACAGGTTATGCTGACGAAAAAGAGATAACCCAAACCTAAAAGCAAAAAGAGATAACAGCTGCAAGCACGGCCTTTATCAAGTTGAAGAGACCAAAGGGGACCATTTTCTTATCCTGCAACTCGCTCACAGACCTCAGGTTCCTCTTTTCTCTACTGTCACAATCTCCTCCTGTTTCACATGCCCCAGAAAGAGCAGGCAAGTACAGTTACCGAATGCTACAAGTTTAATCAGAGATGAATGAGGCGCTGGAAGGGAGAAGGAGCTGACTCGAGGCTGAATAATCGCTCCTTTTCTTAATTAAATGATTGAAGAAAAGCCAGCGCATTAAAAGGAAGACAGCGCCTCGGTCCCCTGCCTTTTCCCTAGATGAGAGAGAAGTTATTAACACAGTAAAGTCTCTGCAGTCATCAGAGCCAAACGCATGAGTCTAGAGAGGGGGCGAGGAGTTTTCAAGGATGTGACCGGACACAGACAACTGTTAACTTAAAACCTAAGGTGCACAAGACAGCTCCTTATAAGACCAAAACTGCAGCTTTATCGTAAAGCTTGAAAACCATTCCATTCAGTGTAATCATTAAAACAATGCAGTACCTCTGCTGTAGTATTTCTGATCTAAGCAGTTATTTTAAAACTGTATGCATTTCATTTTAAAGCATGTCAGCAAACCATGTTATATACTACTAGAAGGGAAGCTGATCCCTATAGGCATTTACATGTTTCATGAGATTTGAGTCACGTTTCCAGCGATCCAGGGGCTTATCCAATACAGGTCTTTTTATATTGAATTCTGTGAGTTGACACTGCAGTAAAACTGGATGTACTGTAGATGTGTTGACAAGTTACATACGCAGGTTTCTTCCCTTTCAGTGTCATGTAGGTGCCATTAATAATATACTACCAACCATCTGCTAAATGAAAAAAAAAATCCTGCTAGCTTTCTTCAAGACATTCCATCCTCATGCAATAATATCAACAGTAATACAATTGTGTAAATCGCCATAATATTACACTTTAAGTGCAAGCGATGCACAGACACATATGTGTGAGTCTTTAGCTTGTATATTATTCAGTCAACATTTGAAGTGGATCAAAACCTTTCATTAAAGCTGTCCTAAAACCAAAGCAATACCGGTTCCTCATCTTCCTTTGATTAACTTTCATCACTACTTTAGATACTGACTGCTGTATATTATGTTTGTACTATGTTAAACTTTTTAAAAAGTAATTTATTCATGTGATGGCAAAGATGAATATTCAGCCGTCATTGCTCAGTCTTGAGGGTCACACGATCCAATATGCCAATTCTTATATTTTTTTATTATCAATGTTGAAAACAGATGTGCTGATTAATATTTTTGTGCAAAATATTACATGTTCGTTTTGGATGTTAATAAATAGAAAGTTCAAAAGAACAGCATTTATCTTATTCGTTTTTCTTTTTACATTTTAACTTGTACTTAATTTCATGTCAATCAAAAAAACACTGACCCCAAACTAATATATACATATATACATTAGAGGATGGATACCCGACCGAGCCCGACGGTACCCAACGGGTCGGGCCGGGTTCGGACAGATATTTAGAAAGGACGCTCGGGTTCGGGTCGGGCTCGGTCACATCAGTGTGAACGTGCGCCTGTGATATAACCTGTGATCTCATCTGTTGACATTTCAGCATCTGTAGCAGATGTGTATTTAAAAACTAATTTTGTGATTCCACTTGACATGACCAAATTTGGGGTTTCCTGCCGCTATGCTGACTTGGGAGGTTGGCGCATGTTGCTGCTTCCCAGTTTGTATGAGACGTCACAGCGGTAGGTCACGCAAGTTTTTGCAGTCACTCAAGTAGGGCTGTATTTAGTTTAACAGATAAATTCAAACGAAATAATTGTATGATTGTGACTGAAATCCATTCTATAATGCAAACTCGAATGTTTCCTTGAGTATTTTTATTTTCTCTCTCTCCCAGCGTCGCGCATTGCTGCCGCGCGCGGAATTATATGCTGCACGAGCCATCATTTGTGTTCTCCAGAATAAATGAGGACGTGAAGTCAAGTGTTCCTGTAGTTTGTTCCATATTTTCCACACAACGCAGAGATCACACCGCTACACGCCTTCCTACAGTTGCATAACAAAAGCGGGCTTTCCACACAAAAAAGTGCATGTGTCATTAGTATGAGGGAAAAAAATAGATCGGGCTCGGACATAAATATCTTAATGCCTGTCGGGCTCGATTGGGTTCGGTTACTGCTGTGTCGGACGCGGGCCGGGCTCGGAAAGAAAAATGCGGCCCGATCCACGCTCTAATATACATGTGTGTGTGTGTTAGTGTTGTGAAACGATTAATCACCATTAACTCAATTTATTATATATGTTATTAGAAACACACAATATAAATATATGTTATGCATACACGCATGTATATATTTCAGAGAAATGTTTATATAATAAATATATTTTAATATAATATAAATTATATGAATATAAATATATACATGTAAATATTTTCAAAATAGAAACCATGTGTGTGTGCTTTTATATGTAAATAAATGCACACAGTACACGCACATCTATTATTTATTATATCATTTAAGATCAACTTCGTAGTTACACAACACTATACCCTGGTATTTTTTAAAGTGCTTTTGAGTACTACAGAAGAACAATGGCATATGAATATGATCATCATATTCTGTATGCTGTATATTAAAGGTGCCATAGAATGCATCGAGAGAATATTCGAAATTGTTCTCTGATATGTACATAGAAGGTCTGTAGCTTAGGTAAGGGGAAAAAATGTCCAGAAACGGTTTTACAGGTCCATTTACAACCCTAGAATTTGACCCTAGAATGAAACAGTCTGTTTTTGCC
>JAUMHQ010000022.1:1654992-1665948 GCA_032361165.1 Enteromius paludinosus | reverse complement strand
ATAAACCAGTTCATGCATAACCATCACCGTCCTCCTTTTGTTTTTTTATACACTCTTTATTCTTTAGTTTAACTTCTTCGAATTATGAAGAAAAACATAAGAAGCTTTGTCAAGAGCTCAGATTTTGCAAGCAAAGGTTTTCTTTGTGACCTAAAACCGGTAATAATCTTTACACAATAATATAACATGCCTCTTTGGGGCTTTTTTATTACTTAATTAGTAAACATTTACCATTACAGATGTAATTTAAGCTCAAGTTATGTGACTTTCAACATTAAATAGTAGAATTAATGAGATTATCATGAGTTTATATGTTAAAATGAAAATATTAATAAATTGATATCTCACATTTTGAAAATACAAAGTATGATTTCAGTTAAATATTCAAGTGGCCTATAAAGAGTAAAGTACATTTTTTTATTTCGGTGATGGGAAAGTGCAAGAGGAATCATGATTGTATGTATTCTGTTGTTTGCAGCCTTCATTTTTAACAGAGAAAAAATTTGAAAAACATTAAAGAAATAAAACTGATTTGTACTGAAAGTCTTTCTTTTCAGCGTAGCACCCACTGACACAAGAGTCAACACTTTTATTATTAGGCTACTTTATTGTATATTTGTCAAAATGTCGTGAATACACAAATACTACAAGAACATGGTGCATAAGTAAAAAAAAAGGACCATCTTCTTTGTGAATATGCATCTGTAAAGGGCCTAAAGGGCTGTTCAAGCAGTCAAAACAAGAATATTTGTCATGGTTATCACATAGTTATTTCTCACTCTAGATTTGTCCTTAGGCCTGCCTTTCCTTTATTATAAAGCAAATATTTTTCATTTTTTTCCTTTTTAGTTCAGTACAGCGGCAGCATAAAAGCTATTGTTATTTTATTTGTTTAATTAAAAAATAAAAACACGAGTCTACTCGAATGCACTTAGTAAAAGGTCAGACTTCAACCCTCTAGTATACATTTAAATGGTCTGTAGTGTCATATGTTGGCCGCTGGAGGGCGCTTTTGACGCTTGGCTCGTCTAGACGCTGGTGGGCGCGGATTATCTTCAGCGAGTGAAACTCTAGACGAGACTCTGCCGCTTGCGGTGGCGTTTTATCGCTTCATCTTCTGTGGCCAGTCTGAAACCGATAGATCGACAAAGTCGCAACCGAGACATTACCGCAGACGTCCTCCTTCGCCCCTCGACAAAAAGCGCAGGATATGACAATCCCTAAAACTGAAGTGTTTTCCGATGCTGGCCTGGAAAAGTAAAAGCTCTCCGACAGACGAGTCGCGGCACATGGTAAGTTTTACGCAAAAGAAAAAGTTTTTTCCTGCGTCTCACCCACAAACGTGTCTAACCGTTGGCGTTTGTTTATATTGCCTGTTTTACCTGACGAAATAAAAAAGGTATGCTGACATCTTCATCCCCAGCAGTAGTTCGCGTAATGAAAAATAAAGACACAGAAGAAAAGTAACTTAACATTACGTTTTCTTCTACATTCTGGTGCCGTGAAAGGGACACGTTTGTTGAGCATTAACATTGTTACATAGTTCCTTTGCATTTATATTTTTAGCTGAATACAGATGTGGAAGCAGAGATTTTGGCTGTGTTTTAATACCCAGTCAGCTGCCTACCTAGACAGCATGATAGTAACGTTACATTGATATTACAGTTAACCAACCAATATTGTTTTGCACATTTATTTAAAGAAATAATAATTTAATTTCTGCTGTTTGTAAAAATAATCAAACGTACTATGAATATAATGAGGCGTATGTATGTAAAAAGTCTTATTAATTAATCTTCAATATATAAATGATGCCTGTTTTGGGTTCTACTTGACAGTTGGGCTTAAACTGCTGATTTTCACACTTGAATGAAAGGCACAGTTGAGTGATTATGTTGTTTCCTGTTGGAGGAAGATGCATTAGCATTAACTTCTATGCTTCAGACACCTACCAAACTTGTCTCTTTACTTATCACCCACAATCAGTCCCTGTCTTGCTATGGTTTTAAAGTTTAAGGATGAGATAAAGCTGTGCACGAGCTTTCTAGAACATGGGTGGCAACCTGCACGATGTCAGCTGTTCTGTAGTCAACACCCGTAAACATTTCTTGAACACTTTGATGCATGTCTCTAGCATGTAATTCAGAAGTTGCATGCTGCTGTGAAGTTGGCATCCAAAAAAGTACCTGGCATTCAAAAGTTAAGCTGTTAAGCTCCCATTAAATCAGACCCCCCCTTAAAGTACTGCATTCTTTTAGCTTTATTGCATTAGGATGTCTCCTGTCTGCTAATTAAATTGGTTAAGAACTGACTTTAGTTCTCTTGTACTGCAGGTTTCTTTCGAGTGCGTTAACTGCAAGCTGGGAACAAACTGTGTTGTAACACTAGTCTCAGAGTCACAGAAAGGGGAAGTGTGAGGGTAATTCGCACATTTAGGAGAGAGATAAATGGTGTATGTAGCTGTTCACCACTGACACTGTTTGCTGTTAAAATACATTCCACTTTGACTTTTTAGGCATTTAAAGAAGGGATTTTACAGTGGGAGGTGTACAACACCTGGAGAGTTCATAACCCTGTCACACAGTCAGATGTCTACGTAGGGTTACTTAGAAACATGTAAGCACAAGCTTGACAGAAAATTCCCTGGCACCAAATTCCATTCTTTTTGAATGTTCTAAAATTATTGTTACATGTGAGCACTCAGCCTGACAACACAGAATTGATTGGTCTGGGCAAATGTGGCAGAAAATCATTTTTTGTGCTTTTGCAAGGCCCTGTTAAAATGTAAACTGACTGAGACTTTGTCTTAAAGGAATAGTTTGCCCTAAAATAAAGATTTACCCATCCTCAGGCCGTCCAGGATGTGGATGCATTTGTTTCAGCATCAAAAAAGTGTTATTGCATCAGTTTCTCAATCATTGGCAGTGAATGGGTGCTGGCCAGACAACTGATTAAAACATGACAATAATCTACAAGTTATCCGCATGACTCCAGGCCATCAACTTAAAGTGGAAAACTGCATGTTTGCTAAGAAATGAATCCATTGTCAACATGTTTTAATAACTTTTCCTTCTGTGGAATTGTCTATCCCCTTTTGTCATCTTGGATCCACTGCTGTGTTTTATCTTGTAAATGTCTGGCAGTCTGTACATATTTCTGCGCATATTTCTCTCCTGATTCAGATAAGACAGCTGTTTCTCTGGAGAAAGCTAAATTATGGATGGGGGACTCAGATTTTGGCAGAAAGCAATGGTTTGAAATTTAATACATCTTAATGATAGATTTGTTCCTTACAAACATGCAGCATTTTGAATGTTAATTGATTGACTGGATTACATGGAGATTTGTACAGTGTTTCTAGCAGCCATCTGAACCCTCATCCTGACACCACCCATGCACTCCATTGGACATATTTTCAGCAAATAGTGTGAACTATTCCTTTAAACTGACCAACTGTGAGAAGACAGAACTTGCAGTTCGCGAAGGAACATATCTGCTGTCTCTCTTTATCACCAGAGAAGAAAAGGAAAAGCTATATATATATATATATTCAGTTATTTCTGACTAAATTGTTGTCAGTGTAAACACTGGAAGTGAAGTGTTGTATTTGTAGTTATTATGCAATCAATTACATAAGAGGTCATTGTTCTACCTAGCGTGCTGGCTCCGTTAATCTTTAAACACATCACTACACGCAATCTTACAAAGCAATGTTCAGTCATTTTTTTTTTTGCTGCTTCATTCTAAGGGTCACGGTTTGTAGTCAGGTTAACCCATGCCCAGATTCAGCAGTGTTGTTTGTATTTAGATCGTGAGCCAAGTGTTGAAAGAGGTTGAAGTTCAGGTCATTTAGTTAAACAAAGAGCACATGGCACATAAAAGTCGGCAGTGGTGCATGGCAGAGCATTTATAGAGTTCAGCTAGAGTCAGAGAGAACATCTTCACCTGCGTGACACATAAATCTACTTTTTGTGAGTCTGCATACTCCAGGAAAACGCGTAAGCAAGATTCAGTGATATACTGCTGCCATAATGATTTTTGCACCTTGATTTCTTTAGCAATTTACACCTGTAATTCAGGTTTTTATATAATACAGCACTGATAACGTGAAATGTTGTAGATGAGCATTTTTGTAGTGCTGTGTGACTGAAGAACGTGTCAAGTTAGTGCAGAATTTACAATAAATGTAGACTGATAATATCTGGAAATAACTATATCAGTCATTTAACTTGGCTTAATGTAATATTGGTTTATATATATTAAAACATCAAAGTCTTTGAGGTTTACTGAATTGTTATTATGTGCTAACCGCTCTCAAATTCTCCATGAGAAAAGCCTTGCTTGCACCCTTCTAATCATGACAAGATGTTGCTGTAATTGAGAAAGTCAAATTTAATAGACTCTTTGATCATAAGAATTAGGTCAAATCCTTTGAGAAGGAGCGTCAAAATTAGGACTCTATTAGCACTAGAAGAGAATATTGATACTGAAAGCACAATGGATGAATAAATGGATCCAGAGTGACAAGCATGTACGTGCAGCCCTAAATGATTGGCTGCTTAGGTTTATACAATTACCATATGTAAAGAGCAACTACTAATCCCTTCAAACCTCTTAAATACCCCTGAGGTGGCTTATGGTTTAGTTTTGAGGATGAAAGGGTAGTTATAGGAACTATAGATAGCCTGTAAGGAACTAAATGTTAAAGTTGAATACGATTGGCTCATTCTGTTTTGGGACTGTGTAATTAAACCCTGTACTGTGTGTTTTTTTTGGTTTATAGCTCACCATGGCCACATTGCTGTCTCTCTTCTTCTCTTTGCTTGGCCTGGCTGTCATGGGAGCGGTGAAGAACTGCCATCCACAGTGTCGGTGTGAAGTGGAGAGCTTTGGCCTCTTTGACAGTTTCAGCCTTACCAAAGTGGACTGCAGTGAAATCGGCCCTGGGAACGCTCCTGTCCCCATCCCTCTGGACACGTCTCATCTCGACCTCTCCTTAAACTCCATCACCTCCATCAGCGATTCGATGCTCTCTGGACCGGGTTACACCACCTTGGTTAGTCTGGATTTGAGCGGCAATCTCATTTCACAAGTTAGTCCCAAAGCATTCTCCAAACTTCGCTACCTTGAGACGTTGGACCTGAGCAACAACGCTCTCGAGGATCTCAGCGACGGCTGCTTCACCGGACTCCCTCTTGTTGAGCTGGACCTGAGTGAAAACCGATTCAAAGAGTTCAGTCTCGATCTCTTCACCACCAGAGCTCAGGATGTACCAATCATGGTGGACCTCTCGAAAAATCTTCTTACCGCCGTTTCCAGGAAGACCCCGGGCCAGTCGTTAAACATCAAGAGTCTAATGCTGGCAGGGAACCAATTGAAGAAGGTGCCGATGCTTAACGGGATCCCGCTTCAGTATCTGAACCTGGACGGGAATCTCATCTCCAGCATTGATGCGGGGGCCTTCGATTCGATGACAGAACTGGTTCACCTGTCTCTCAGCAGCCTGTCTGACCTGACCCTCATTCAACCAGGTGCTTTTAAAGGTTTGAAGAACCTTCAGGTCTTAGACTTGTCAAACAACAGCCGGCTCAAGACATTGAGCCCGGATGTATTTAGTGGTCTCGTCTCTTTACAGGAGCTCAGTTTGTCCAATACTCCTGTCACACCATTATCAAGGGCCGTCTTTACACAGATGCCAAGCATAAAGAGCATAGCTTTAGGTCCAAATGTGCATTGCTGGAAAACACACAAGCAAGGACAGTTCCACAGACAGATTGGACAAGCCAAAGCTAACGATATACTCACCTGTGACAACGCAGGAATGATCTTATGAGCCTGAAGTGCCAGGAAAGACTCCTTTTCTCATCGCTGTGCCTTGTTAGTATCTCATAAGATCTTTTATTTTTTGTAATACAAGATTGCATCATATTTGCACATACTATGCCAACTAAGGTCCATTATTTGATGTGTTCATCACATTTAAGCACGCACAGTACATCGCAATGATTCATGCACTTTAGTTACCACATTTCTGTTCTTTTCTTAATATGTAACCTGAGATTTGCGATGTGATGTCAGTTCTGATGTGATGTTTTTTTTTATTTTGTTAAACAGTCTTAAAAACTGCTGTGCACAAACACACCAGTGTTGCAGGTCAATTTAGAAGTCATGGTGCCTTAAACAGCAATTGAAGTATTTTGGAATTTCATGTTTCTAATGTTTGGAAGCCCCCTTATCATCAACTTTAAATCTTATGGGCAATACAATTTGGTGTATTTAATAAAATAGGGCATTTTTGACTGAAGCACAAAAGATAAAATACAATTTAAATGTAATTTATTAATTTGTCAGTGACAAGTTCTAATACTGAACTAAAAATATGATTACAAAATACACTTTTTTTTCCCCTACACATCACTCAGACTGATACTTGAGAGAAATGTAACATTAATGAGTTCACATCTCTTTATAATTCCTAAATCGTCATTTCACAGACGTTTACTTGATCTGAAATTTTGCACTTTTTGATATTTGTGTGGATTTGAAAACAAATGCATGATGATTGTTCATCATGCGAGCTGAACTATGTTTGTACAAAATGATACTCCTAATAAAAGATAATCAACTTTACACATAGCAGTGTGTTTGATCTTGTGATTTAATGCTCATTTCCTCAAACTGTATCAAATCCTTCAGAGTAACGTCAAGGACTGGCGTGTCTCTCAGCACATCTTTCTGACTCACACAGTGCATTTAGTCATAATACAGGCCTTGCTAATGTGGTCACTTTCATTTTAACACACTCAGACAGCCATGATTTGTTTATAAAAAAATAAAAAAAAACACACACCCAGTGATTTATCCCACTATTTTTTATTTTTTTTACAAGAATAAGGCATTATGCATTCGCTCAGCAGTTTTAGGCGAACAGAAGACTTGATGGCTGAATTGGAACAGATGACTTCAGCCTGTGAGACTTTAGGCTTGTAGGCCTCACAGACAGAGTATTCATATATCCCCTTAGCTGCTCTGAATTATTGCCAAGATCCAGCTCTTTGAAATTCTAGGAGACTAATGCCAAAGACACACCCCCCTCTTCTTTTCTGCACAAAAGCTTACTGGGAAAAAAGGTTTACTTAACGGCCAAACTTTCTCTTCATCACTTGAGGCTCTGTGCCATGCTCAAGATAAATAAGTCATGAATATAATCGTGGGCCGAAGAGTCAATGAATGTTATCATGAAATCCTTCAAAAATAAACGAAATCAGCATTTCCTGAAGAAAACACCATTGTTGTCAGGCAGCAAAAGGTTTAGTTCTGTATATATAAATAAAAAGACCAATCATAATAGTATGCAAGATAATTAAAATAAAATAAAAGACCAATTGCAAACCAGATTATGGAGGATTCATGGTTTTATTCATGTATTGACATGGCGTGTCTACAGACTTGTTTTTAAGTTAAACGGTCCCACTTTATATTAGATGGCTACTGTGTACTTGCATTTAAATTAATCATTGGTTTCTGTAATTACATGTATAATTACACTATTGACCCATCCTTTATACCTTAAACCTACCCATACCACCACTTCTGTCACTCACCTTAACCCCTATCCCACATCCATGGCAGCAAAAGTGTTACGCAATAATGTACTTTATTGGCCTACTTAACAAATCCAAACAAACCAGTATTAACCTTTACTGTTCTGTTAGCTTGGTACATGGTCACAATGAATTGCTAAATTTGATTTAGAACAGACGCTGCAATCTTTCTTGTCTGTTATGAGCCTCAACTTGCCTTACCATGTAAGAGGTTGCACTAGACATGATGATGTATACAGATATGGGGGACAGTTCATTGGCTTGTGAACTACTGTGAGTTCTCCTGCTTGTGTGTACTATACTGCTTCATAAATCTATTAGTGTCTCTTATCACTTGCTTTCACTTTAGATTAGCATAAAATGAAATGGGCCTTAGGTGAACTATCTGATCCAAGCCACAGTTCATTAGGGAAAGAGCCAATATTGACATGAAAACCCTAAAAAATCTCAGTCTCCACTTTTAAACACCAAAAATATCACTCTTTTTAGATTCCCAGTTTATTCAAGGCTAAAAGGAACCAGATCACAAACAACAACAAAATGAAGCAAGAATAAAAATTAACCGTGGTCACTTTTTATGAAAATCTCATTCATTTTTCATTAGGAAAGCATTCTTGCAAATGTGCTATTCCCGTGCTTCTTTCAGACAGAGTGCTGCTATTGATTTCCAATTCGGATTCAGAAAAAAGTTTGAGAGATGAAAATATCAAATCTATTTCTTAGTTGCAGGTTTAAAATGACACAGTTTTGCACTTGAAACAAGCCACGTGATCCACTCCAAAATCCCTACCTCATAATATTGTTTTATTTCTCAGAGCAGGTTGTGTACACAGTACAAACGAATTAAAGTTCTCATGTGCTTCTTGGAATAAACAAAGGCGGGCCTGTAATTATTCTGTGCTGAAATCAAACAACATAATTCTCTGGAAGTTTTTTCCTCCTCTAAATATTCTCTAAAGTATGGACGCCTACTTCAGCCACACAAACAAGAAAAAAGGAATCGCAACATTTTAAACTCACAATTCTGAAAATAAACTCTTAGTTTAAATATTACAGTTGTTGTTTGTTTCCATCATAAAATATCAAAACTACTTTAAAAGCTACCTTTTCTGTGATTCTGAAAAAATTAGACATCAGGCTAAATTTGAAATAAAGTGCTCATATAAACTCAGAACTGTGAGATATAAACTTTTGATCATAAAAAAATAATAAACAATAAAGAATCACAGTTTTTTTGCCTCTTCCTTATGAGTTAAAATCTCAAAACTTTGATAAAATGGAAATTAATTCTTAAGTTGCTGCTGGAGTCACGCACAGTACAGTATCTTCATTCCCTTTTGTTAAAGACCCAGCGTAAGTCTCACAGTATCAGAAAGCCAGCACAATAGAGGCTTTCTCGCTGTGACACTGCGTGCAAGAGAAAAGCTTTATTGTGCACCAGAATAGACACACCAGGCTCTGTGTTCACACGTCACACTCAACCGGGTTAGTGTTTTGTGTCAGAACAGAACATTTGATGTAGCTACTCCTTTGAGAGGTGCTGACCACTTAATGATGTTTACATTCCATGCAATGCATTAGTGCAATACCATCATACACTTGTAATTTTTTGCATTCTTCTGCAGCATGGATTCAAGAAACCTCAGAGGGGGGAAAAAAAGCATTCGGTGAAGGCTGAGGACGTGCCTACGGAGTAATCTGATCATGGAGCAATCTGTACTGCCAAGAAACCATTCTGTCTTGGGACTGAACCATTCAGAGGACACTAATCTGCCTTTTCAATTGTGAACAAAACTTATTTTCACACTACATGGGTTTGAGCTTAGCTAATTTCTTTGTCCTACATGTCACCGCAGCCATCAAAAACATGGACAAAATCACAATTTTAGTCAATTATGCACTGTTGTTTGCTACTGAGCACAGACCTGTGAGTGTTTGCTTTTACTTATCTGCTTTAAGCCATGTGAGTTGACCAGCACGCACTCATTCCTGCCCATTCCTGGGTGGCCAATGTCCAGTTTCCTGTTTTGACTGATAACAATAAAGACTGGATATCACATTCACATTTTGACCTGTAAAAGGGACGTTTACAGAAACTCTCCTGCACGTACAAGCTTATATTAATGTGACTCAAGTAAATGGTTAAGTGATATGTTACCACTTACGTTGGGGTTGTACCATGGGCTTTCCAAGAAAAACAGACATATCCTGGGATTGTAAGCCCACACTGACGTCCTACATCTGGTTACCATTAAGGTCCGTTGACTCAAGTTACTGGCTGCAGGACACAATCGCACAGCTCAAAAAAACCTTCTGAGGGAGCCTCACTTTGCCAAAACACTGCCTCAGACTCATTTATTGCAAAAAAAAAGTAATATTGTAAATTCTAGAACAAAAAATAAGTCATTTTGAAGATTACAGTTAATATGCATATTTGTCACTTTGTCACCACGACCCGAAGGTGAGTAAATAACGACAGAATTCTCTTTACACACACAAAAAGGATCTCAATCTGAAACCTTTATCTCTGAAGACTTGACAATCAAGGTCCCTGTCTAGGTCATTTCAATTTGACCTGTTTTAATGACCTCAATGAAATGTATCAATTTAATGTGTTGATTATGAAAGCAATGTAAATGTAATTTATCTTAAAGCAACAGAGCAGCTTTTATCTGTAGCAGCTGTGTAATTGCCTGCACGTGCCCCTTTTTGTCTCAACCATAGAACAGATTCCCAGCTGACCGATGAGGAGCTATTTTACTTTGAGCACCACCTCGTGGCTTTTCTGGAAAATGCTTCTCTTCTTCATGAAACTCCACTGACAGAATGTGATTTTTCCGGCACCATTCAATACTTTTCCCAAATAAATTAATTAATGGTAATAATAATTCTGGCAGAATGTCATAGTTTAGAATAGTGGATATATGGCTGTATCCGAAATCGCAAACTCCTATACTCTCAAATAGTGCACTGTTTAAGGGGACAGCCATTCCGGGTGTCCGAAACTATAGTGAACGTTCTCGAATGCACTCATTAAATCCCACAAAGCACAGCAAAAACGAGTGTACACCCCCCATAAGTGTCGCGCGCCGAATGAATTCCCGTGTTTTGCCAGAAGATGGCGCCCCCAGCTGAATCATCCATCCATTCATTTTACAAAGCATTTTAGCATTTCTCTACACCTAAACCCAGGGCTCTCAAGTGCCACACATTGTATTTCTCACGCAGAAAAAACTATTTATAATATATTTAATATAACGCAGAGCCCAACATTTCTCTCGCTATGGAACCGGCAGGATTCAAGCGCGTCTCCCCTGGAGTTCTTAGTCGAGCCTGCCACTTATCAGCCAAT
>JAUMHQ010000022.1:1570058-1601508 GCA_032361165.1 Enteromius paludinosus | reverse complement strand
GAAACGATGGTGTTTGAGACTCACAGTATGTTATGTCCATGTACTGAACTGTTATTATTCAACCATGCCAAGGTCAACTCAGTTTTCCTTTCTATGGCACCTTTAAGACTCGACTAAACCAGATGTCTACATCACTGTGTGAGATAATTTTCATAACACCACCCAAATCTATATGCAAAGAAAGAAGTCGGAGCTATTATTCTCTCTGTAGTGTTGTCGCCATCAGCGCCATGTTCTGGACTCGCTACGTTTGGTTGTGAAAGTGAAACTACTTTGGTTGGGCTTCCAAAAGAGGACACAACTAGAAACCAGTGGTTGACACTGCTCCAAATAGCTCAATTCAAATATTCAGATGTGTTCAGTGCATTTTATGGAGAACTGATTCCTGAACCTGATAAAGTAGCCGTGCACAAAAGCTATGAAGTGGGGCAATTGACCGTTCTCAAAGAGCTTGATTGACAGGCGATCTGACCAATCAGAACACCTTATATGCTGCCGCCACTGCTATCTACAACAGTAATGTACAGTATGTGGAAAATAATGTGTTTGTGGAACCTTAAACCTTGAAGAGCATGAAAACATTGTATTGCACCAAATACACAAAATCATGTTCTTTTTAACATCATATGACCCCTGTAACTCAAAATCAGTGCCTAACTTTCAGTTCATATTATAGTCAGGCCTGAATTTTTAATCCCAGTGCAGATAGATAGATAGACACCAAAAGCAGGACAACAATAAGTTCAAAGTGACTGAGAAGCTATTCATATTCATCATAGTGTCTTGCGTGATTTATTGGCAGGTGCCATTTGGTTTGATATTATGTGATTATTTATTTAATATTAGTATATATAATATTTGTTGGATAAAAGGCTTATATGCATTCAAATGCTTTTAAATGGTTGTTTTTGTATTTCTCTGCAGGGACTATGTGGCACGTATGGGGCTTGGGGTGATCCTGAACCTGACCCGTGAGCAGGAGGATGCCCAGCTGGCACGGAGCGTGTCGGGCATCCTGGAGCACATGTTTAAACACACAGAGGAGACATCTGCACAGCTCATCACTAATGGAGCACTGGACACTCTCCTGTACTGGTGCCGTGGAACAGACCCAACTGTACTGCGGCACTGCGCGGTGGCTCTGGCAAACTGCGCCATGTACGGTGGGCATCGCTGCCAGCGGCTGATGATTGAAAAACAGGCGGCCGAATGGCTGTTCCCGCTGGCATTCTCCAAAGAGGATGAGCTGATCCGGTTCCATGCCTGTCTGGCCGTGGCTGTGCTTGCGGCTAATAGGGAGATAGAGAAAGAAGTGGTGAAGTCTGGTACTCTGGAGCTGGTGGAGCCCTTCATTGCCTCGTTGGACCCTGAAGAGTTTGCACGCAACATGTTGGACAGCGCAGACAGCATGCAGGGCCGTACAGCTGCAGACCTGCAGCACTTACTGCCCCTGCTGGACGGCACACGCCTGGAGGGGAAATGCATTGCAGCGTTCTATCTGTGTGTGGAGACCAGTATCAAGTCCCGTCAACGTAATACCAAGGTCGTGCAGACACTATATTCAGTTTTCTATGCTTTTACTTTGTCACTGACGGTGAGTCTTAGGCTGATGATACACAGGTTGTATCTGGTCGGTAGTGAAAAGTCAGTTTTTAATTTTACACAAACTGCGATATCCATCGTGTTATTCTATAATGTTATTATACCCTAAAGATGACATGTGAAAGTTGGAAACAAAAATTTGTGTTTTTTTATCTTGCCACTTTCTTTTTTCTACTTAATTTTTACTCAAAAAATGGATTTATAGTGTTTTGGAGCCAAACTCTTCATATATATATATATATATATATATATATACAGTGCCCTCCACTAATATTGGCACCCTTGGTAAATCTGAGCAAAGGTGGCTGTGAAAATAAATCTGCATTGTTTATCCTTTTGATCTTTCGTTCAAAACATTCACATAATTCTAACCTATCATTGAAGTAAATGGACTGGAACTACAAATGGGACTGGCTTCTATGATCAGATAAAACTAAAAAATTAGCTTTTTAGCAGCGAACACTCAAGATGGGTTTGGTGAACACAATGAAGTATACTGCTGTGTTTTTGATTTTGTGGGTGTATATTTCAGCAGGAATATAAATATCTTGTTTAGACACGTGGCATCATGGATTCAAATACCAACAGATAAAAATAAATGATTCACTGACTTCACTCTGTTAGAAATCTTATAATGGGCCATGGTTGGGACAATAATCCAAGACAAATATCAAAATAAACACAAGAATTAGTCACTGAGCACAAAATGAAGCTTTTTCCATGGCTGTCTCTGGCTATTGTTTTTCACAGATTTAGCTCTGATTTATCAAGGGTGCCAATATTAGTGGAGAGCACTGTATATATAATTTTTTGTCATTTTTGTTTATTAATTGCAGATTGAAATGACCAAGACACTATGTATAAATTATATAAAAATATAAAATTAAAAAAATATATATTAAACATATTTATATATTATGTTATATAAATTAAATTATATGAAAATTTATTGAATACATTAAAAATATTTTATTCAAATAACGTCTTAAAAAGTTTTGCTGATTTGTATTCGATCAAGTGCCATTACCAAAAAATATATATATATAAAAAAAAAATACATATATATATATATATATATATAAAATATATATATTAATTGTACTCCTCAATATTATAAGGCAAATATCATCAGCAGAAATAGGTATTCAAAATGTATAATTTAGCTTACAATCTGCAAAGGAGTGGATTATGCATAAAATAATGTCTTCAGAATCATTCATAAATGTGAAAATCAAAAACCTGGCTCAGATGAAGATAGAAATCATGTATTTGTGACATTTTTTCTTTCTTTCTGATTTCTTATGACATCTTCACCTCACAAATGGTTATCAAAAGCAAAAGGTTGATAAAAAGGTTAAGTGTGCTGGAGCAAAACAGATATTATTTTTGAAATAAACACTATAAAATGTTATATATATATATATATATATATATATAAAATAATTATTAAATTCAGTCAGTATGATGCAGGTATGATGTAATATATTAAATATTCGTACATTAAATTGTTAATTTTTTCCTGGATCTACTCAGATATTTCAGGAGATTGGAGCTGTTCAGAGTCTAAAGAGGATCGTCATGTACTCCAGTAACGCCACCGTATGCGCTCTGGCTAAGCGGGCCCTAACAATGATGAGCGAGGATGTCCCGAGGCGTATCCTTTCATCTGTACCCAACTGGAAGAGCGGAGAGGTGCAGACCTGGCTGCAGCAGATTGGCTTCAGTGCATTTAGTGAACGGTTTCAGGTTTGCACACAGCTCCCATTTCCTGTTTAGCTGACCTTAGATAAAGGTAGAGGACATGATGATCTTGAAGATGTTTGCTGCGGTTTCGATTAGAGTTTTTTTTTGTACCGTATCTCTCAGGAACTGCAGGTGGATGGAGATCTACTGCTCAATATCACAGAACAGGATCTGATCCAGGATCTGGGCATGACTTCAGGGCTCACTCGCAAGAGGCTAGTGCTGTTATTATTCAAAGCCAAGATTATAGAATTTTTACAGAAATGTCATACTTTCAGCTCGGCAGTGTCTGAGATCACATTGGAAAACCAGATTTAAAACCTGGAAAGCCTGTTATATATTTTTTTATATTTTTAGTAAGTATAAATGTAAATAAATGTGATCATGTAAATGTAATAAGCAAAATAAGAGCATTTGTACTGTAGCAGTTCTCTGATCATTTCTGTACAGGTTTCTTCGAGATCTGCGTGTACTGAAAACTTATGCTAACTACTCCACATGTGACCCCAATAACCTGGCAGACTGGCTGGTTGAAATTGACCCACGATTCCGTCAGTACACCTACAGCTTGGTTCAATCAGGAGTCGATCGGAAAAATATTGTCCACATTACAGACCAACAATTGCTGTCTGACTGCCATGTGGAGAATGGAATCCATCGTGCCAAGATCCTTTCTTCTGCCCGTCGCCCCGGTAAACCCTGCTTAACCGATTCCCAACCCGCAGGCCCTGACGTGTTCATCAGCTACCGTCGTACTACAGGTTCACAGCTTGCCAGGTCAGCTCACAAATGAGTTTTATTTAGTTATCCAGGTTCTATTTAAATGACAGTTAATAGATGCAAAATATATATCTGTATATATTGATAATTAGATATTTATTTTATTTTTAGCTTTTACATGACTTAATATTTACAATTGCTTATTAATTTTAATAACACTGTTCAGTGTGAGCTTTAATATCCTCAAATAGAATATACTTGTTGACTTGCGTTGTGTAAAAAATGGTTGTTCTGTTTTTCAATATGATTTATTGATTTCTGAATTCTCTTGATAAATGATTTGAAATGTACATTTATGTACACAAAGCAGTGTAGAATTTGAATAATAAACCCTACATCTCCTCTTTTTCTCTTTCTCTGCAGCCTGCTGAAGGTGCATCTACAGTTGCGTGGTTTCAGCGTCTTCATCGATGTGGAGAAACTGGAAGCTGGCAGGTTTGAGGAGAAGTTGATCACGAGTGTACAGCGAGCGCGCAACTTTATTTTGGTGCTGTCAGCCAACGCGCTGGACAAATGCATGGGTGATGTGGCTATGAAAGACTGGGTTCATAAGGTTAGAGGCAGAAATCATCCTTTGATCAAACTGTACTTCTGTAAATAAACTAGTGCTGGGCAAAATAATATATGTGCACCACTGTATATATTAGGTATATATAAATAAACGGAAAAGGAAATACATGCATAGTTACTCATTTGGACTGAAAATACTCCCCTGAAAGCTTCAGTTTTATTTGACGATCCTTAAATCTGTTCTCATGCCAAAACGTCCTTCTGCCAGCACCGTGTGAGGGTAAACATTTTGATTTATGTTATCCGCAGGAGATTGTTACTGCCCTGAATGGGAAGAAGAACATTGTTCCTGTCACTGAGAACTTTGTGTGGCCTGATCCGGCCTCTCTGCCAGAAGACATGAGCAGCATTCTCAAATTTAATGGCATTAAGTAAGTCAACACTCCTGCCTGACTAAACATGTTGGTGCAGTCTGTGATACACAATATGCTTTCCTCTAGTTATGTCTATAATTAGATGTACAGTGGGTACAGAAAGTATTCAGACCCCCTTAAATCTTTCATACTTTGTTATATTGCAGCCATTTGCCAAGTTCATTTTTTCCCCTCATTAATGTACACACATATTCACAGAATTGTTGACATTTTTGCAGATTTATAAAAAAAAAAAAACCCTGAAATATCACATGGTTCTGTGAACTCAGGCATTGTCTTATTTGTTCTGATCATCCTTGAGATGAATCTATACCTTCATTTGAGTTTAATTATACTGATTGGACTTGATTAGGAAAGGACCTTACAGCTTATGTCAGAGCAAATGACAATCATGAGGTCAAAGGAACTGCCTGAAGAGCTCAGAGACAGAATTGTGGCAAGGCACAGATCTGGCCAAGGTTACCAAAAAAACTCCTGCTGCACTTAAGGTTCCTAAGAGGACAATGGCCTCCATAATCCTTCAACGGAAGATGTTTAGGGCAACCAGAACCCTTCCTAGAGCTGGCCGTCCGGCCAAACTGATCTATCGGGGGAGAAGAGCCTTTGTGAGAGAGGTAAAGAAGAACCCAAAGATCACTGTGGCTCCAGAGATGCAGTGGGGAGATGGGAGAAAGTCCCTAAGGGTCTGAATACTTAGGACCATGTGATATTTCTGTTTTTCTTTTTTAATATATCTGCAAAAAAGTCAACAATTCTGTGTTTTTCTGTCAATATGCAGAAAGGATTAACGTAAATCTCTTCTCTCAATGTCACAGGTGGTCCCATGAGTATCAAGAAGCCACTATTGAAAAGATTTTGCGCTTTCTCAAGGGATGCCCAAGCCAAGAGCAACCAGACGGAGCAAAAACCGACAAAAAAGACCCACAAAAGAAATAAAACATACATTTGATCAATAAAAAGCCCTCCATTATGCCTAATAAATAGGTGTTTCCAAATGGCTGCCCCGTAACCAGAACACACCTGCTTACTCCTCGGAGGCTAGTGTTTCCTTTGGTTGAATGCATGTAGCTGATATAGAAAGATGTGCAAGTGTAACCTACCCAAAGATGCAGTGGAACATAAGGTGCAGTCACAACATTTTACAGGGGAAAAAAGTTCATCTTGTCAATTAAGTAGCAATATATGAAGCTTTCAGATCAAGTAGCTTTCTGTTGGCCAGTGTGGTGAGCTTGAAGCCATTTGGTAAAATCTTTCACAGTCACATGGATTCCTATACACTGGTTTTAAATTCTCTAAAGTAAATGTGACCGCACCTTAAGGATTATTCTGAGCTATTTACAGCATTATGCCTATTTGTGGCTTTAAATAACATTGAATATTCCTTATTAGTGATAAGGAATCATATATATAATTAAACTTGCTGTCTACTGACTGTGCTCCCAGAACTGTGTGGCTCATTTCTATAACTCAGGAAGTTAAATCGATTTCTGCATTATCATTCGTATTTATCAGCATAGATCTAAACATAGTCAATCCGTAGTCAGAAATTACTTGATAATCTTGAATTATAGCATTGTCAGTTGAAATTTTGAAAGAAAGTTTTATGAAATATTAAACATCAGTTTTAATATTTTTTGAATTCGATTTCTTAGTTTTTTTTCCAAAATAGTTCACCTATTTTCAGTTCATCAAAATAGTTCCCCTAGTTCAGTTCATCAAAAAATAGTCAATCCTTTGTGCAGTTTTTTTCTGATGTAATGCACTGTGCATCATTCAAAAGGCAAATAACTAATTTATCACCTCTTAAGAATACATCACAACAGTTCATAAAGCTCAAAATTAATCATGGTTATTACTCACTTCATGCAGTATTAAAAAACAAACCTTTACATGACAGTTTCAAGACTTAAAAAAAAATTGCTTAGACGCTTTCTTAGGATTTGCAGGAATATTATACTGCAATTTTTAATCAATGAAAATGCATTCGGTCAAGGAAAATGCTGAACGTTCACTAACACCTCAAGCTTTATCATGCAAATGAGCTCCCTGTTGTTGCCTTATGATGTTTATCTGAGTCTTTCAGGTGTAATAGTGTAAAATCTGTACAATGAAATAATGTTCTTTTTTCAAAAATAAACAGCAATAAAGCTTGTCTTGGAAAACATCCCTTTATTCTGCTAGTCCACATTTTTGATTCACAAAAATTGCAGCAGTGTATGCACATGTTCTTGTACAAAAGAGCTGAGATAACAACAAATTCAGACATACACAGAGATGTCATTTTCACTTCCTGTAAGCACATTGCCAAACCACACACACAGCTATAACTTAGTCTCACATCCACATAATTCTCACCTGCTTCACAGATTTCACATATCTAGAACACAATTGACATGGGGAAGCTTGTTAACATTACTGTGATTGTACCTATGTGGGCTAAAGCTGTGATGTTTATTCAAAGAGTAATACATACAGTAGTTATAAATGTGTAATTTTCATCCAACTGAATTAGAAAACCCAAACTCATAGCTAATATTGCTGTATGTGGTTGTTTAGAATGCTGAAACAATTTTTGGATAGCACCAAAGAGTCACAGAGTCAACACTTTTTGGGGAAATCTATGTACCGGTTGCTTATTTTCACAGTAAATAGCTGATTCCCAACACTACTCATGCTGGGACGGGATGAGGTTCACAAATTGCAGTCTCTTATGAAGACGGCATTGATTAAATAATATGTATTATAAAATAGTATTACAATGGTCACACAATGTTTTTTTTAATGTGTAATTTATGTAATGGCAAAGCTGCCATTACTCAATAAAATAATTTATTTCAACAACAAAACAAAACACAGACTAATATTCGCATTGCACGAGTCCCTGTTGTGCGCTCTATTAGCTGTCAAATCAAGAATATTTTGGATCTAGCTCAATGTCAGGATATTCCAGAGCTTTCTGTGTTTTCTCTGCTCTCTTTCTTCTCCTGGCAACCCAAGCCCCTGTACACATCAAAGTAAAAAAAAAAAGATTTAAATTAATACACAGTCCTGACATGAATAATTCTGTTTACATCTAAATCTCTAATTTTGATATCGCTAATTCAGGGTGAATCTTTTAAAAAATTGGGTCACTTTTCACCATGAAGATAACCAGGAAAAAACAGAAAAAATTATCTTGAAATAACTTTACCAAACTAAGACAAAAATTAGGGTTTACCCGATAATGCCCGCCGGTATAAAGAGAATGACAGCTCCAAAGATAAAGGGGAATCCTTTCATGAAGTGTAGGGTGGCAGGGTACAGAGAGTTAAAGACTCCACTAGATACTAGTGAGCACAGACCTTCCACGCACGCCACTGAAGCAAACAGAGCACCTAGGATGAAGGAAAAGAATAAAGAAATCAATAAAATGTTCCATGTCTTTCAACATTGTTCTTTGTGACTCAAGCCTGTTCTCGTTCACCTTGTTCTGAAGGGTCCACCAGCTTGGACAGTTTCGATCTCAGGACTGGGGTAGAAGCCATAAAAAGGAAGCATAGCCCATATCCTGATGAAGACAGATAGATAAGCAGTTTCAGTCATTTGTGCAAGTTCACTTCCTTTCCTCACATTTACCTACTGCAGCCACTGGAGGACAGTGTTACGGCGCATGAGAACTGCTTCTATTTCAAAATGTCTTGAACTTTATCCTGTAATGTAGGCCTAAACACCATCTAAATAGTAGAACATTAACCTAATATCTCTAGTCACACTCTGGAAAAAATGTCAGAATAATGCACGATTTAAATGAACAGGGTTACTTTTCACTGTTTTCAGATTTTGGCTGAACTTTTTTTTTTGTACAAGTACATAACCTACATTACACAGATTTATTTACAACTTAATAAAACATGTGTAGTTACTTAAATTGTGTTAACCGGTAAACAATCAATTTTAAAATGAGTACAATAAGTATATACTAGCATAATAAGTAAATCAATATTTATTTGTAAAAACATGCACGTTCATAATATAAGATCAAATTGAATACTTAACCTAAAATATAATATATACTTACAACCATATATCAGTATTTGATGAATACTTACTGTATATTCATTAAAGATGCATGAAATAAACAAAAGTGACAATAAATACTTTAAAAAATGTATCACGTTTTTCACTAAAATATCCAGCAACATAACAGGACATGTTTCTTAAGCACCGAATCAGCATATTTAATGTGCTGCAGTTGATCATGTGACTGGACTCTTCAGTGTCAGATGAACGGCTGAACTGCTGAAAATTCAGCTTTGTCAGCACAGGAATAAATTACATTGAAAACGGCATTAAAAACCAAAACAGTATTTTATTTTAACTTTGAAACTATATACAGTATATATATACAGGTATATGTGTGTGTGTGTGTGTATAGGAGATCTTACCTGTAAACATTAGAGCTGTGGTGTTAGCGAACGAAAACACAATCAAGCCAAGTATGTTAGAGGTCAGGCCCACCAAAGCCACCCAAGAGTCCTCCAGACAGCACTGCATGACCCTCAGCCCCGTCAGGCTGGTGAGGTAGGCCAGATTCTTAGCTGCAGAGCCATAACCGATCAGCTCTGGACCCCAGCAGAGCGGAGCGCTCAACTCATAAAGCACATAGAGGTCACTGCAGCCCATATGTACAGACACCACCAGAAAAAAACAGAGAGTGTACAACCAAAGTTTGGTTCTGCGCCCCTGTGGTGCATCAGATGCATAAAGGCTGTAGACAGCTCGGTGGTGCCTGGTGGAGAGGAACTTTGCCTCGGTGTCAGGGGTGACTGTTTCAGGCACAAACAGGTACGCATAAAGGGCCGCTGCAAGATTTGTGGCCAACACCAGCCAGAATGGGTTGATAAACCTAAAAAGGAAACACAACATTGTTTGTTTTCCATATTTATTCTACGAAATATTACATTTTATGTAAGTTGACAATACCCTTGTGCCCTTCGCCACTGTCCTCCGATGATGCTCGCAAACATGCCAGCCAATCCCAGACAAGCCTCTAGTATTGCTACACGAAAGGTACGAGACCCCCTGGCACTCGTGTCAGCCACATAGGCGAAGCAACCAGCCAAAATAGCATTGAAGTCCCCAGACAGGCCGCTGCAGATTCGCCCAATGAGGAACCAGAACACAGGCAGCTTCAGGTACATTACAATCAAATACACGGCCGCCTGAACAGCCAGGCCAAGGGAAGGGATGATCAAAACAAGACGCCGGCCTGCACTGTCGCTCCATGAGCCCAGCAGGGTCACCATGATCAGCCCAACTGCAAATCCACCCAGATTGATGTACAGGTTCCAGTGTGCAGTCAGAGTCTCCACTTCCTAGATGAAGGAAACAAATGACATGTAAAATCCTCTTTTATGTCCCTTAAGTGATTACAGTTCACTTTTTGGAAAGTAATTGAGACACAACAGCCTCCTTTTGTGAGAACATTTTAGCTGGATATTATAAGGGAGTGAAAATCTTTTTAAATTCACTAGGAAAATTAATTGCAATATGTTGGTGGTGGTGCAATGTGTTTTTTACTTGGGGTAAACTGGTCCATTTCTGATTCACTAGAAAAGATCAGACTCGTAAGTGGAATATTTGTTTAAAGAGCCCTTATTATGGATTTTAAAAGTGTGTAACACAGCTCTAACTGAATGAAAACATCCTGCAAAGTTTTACATGTGTCAAAATAGTACCATATGCTACCTTCTGCAGAGGATCGTGGACTGTAGATGCATTGCACCCTCCTCCCTTTGTTCCATTGTAACCCACATCTTCACTGATACGATCCCACAGGTACTGCGTGTACAGAGGCATCTGGAGAGCTATGGAGAACGTGGACAGGAACATAACGGGCTCCACGGTCACGGAAAACGGACACGAACACGGCGGCGGACGATTGTTTTGTGGCGCCTTAAAACAACAACAGACTTTGCTGGAGTCACTCGACTCCAGGTCCCCCGCGAGAATAGCGCTGGTGTCTGAATACTCCATGATTTAAAGCGTTTCGAGTCCCGACGCCCAAATCCCACGGAAGTCGAGGACGACAAAGCAGCACGACAAAAAGTGAACATACGTTAACTAATCTGATCAGACAGTAAGTGAGAACTGCTGACAGGGCGGACGACTCTGTGAGTTCCACTCGGTTTGCTGTGCCGCTGTCGCCCCCTTTTGCTACTCGTAGGAATATTATGACTAATGTCATTCTGAAAAAAAAAAAACAAGCAAAACATTTTTATAGTATTTGGAGCACAACAAACGTATAGTGTCAGGTAATTTACAAACCTGGGATGTATTAGTGAACCAACTCTGTAATCATTGGCAAGCAGCAAAAAGTTAAGCTATTGTTTATTTACATTCATACCAGATCATGATTCAAGTAGGCCCTCATAACAGGATTGAAAAAGCTTTTAAACATGAACTCATTTTGAAGAGGAATGCACCTAGTTTAACCTCTCAAATAGGATTTTTTTTGTACACCAGATCGATTCCACTCGCTCACAGGAGTTTTAAAGACAAATTACTCTTTGTGAAATCCAATTTCAAACTAATCTACTTGATATCTACTCTGTATGATAATGCTTATACTGTATATGACATAAATAATTTGTTTTAGATTATTTAAAGTGTTTATGGAATAGTAAGTTATTGGTAATGCTTTATTTTAAGGTGTATTTGTTACACACGGTGGGTTTACTTACTATTATAATAACAATAAATGATGTATAATTACATGCAAGTAACCCTAAACCAACCATAACCCTACCTGTATAAGTGTACATAATTAATATTACTCAGTATTTATATGTATAATTACACTGTAACAAGGACACCTTAACAATACTGCTTTATAAAAAAAAACATGAAGCTTGTTAACAGTTCTGCTCAAATTTATTCTTTTAAAAACAATTTATTTTCAACTATTTTGTGTGAGCTGAGGATTTTTTCTGAATAATTATAACAGGTGAAATCTAGTAAAACTTCAAGGACGTTGCACTTAGAAAGCATTTTCAAAATAACCTTGGGTTTGAGCCATTAAAATGTTAGCAGTAAAATCACACATTGTCCTAACATGGGAATGTCAAGAGAAAAAGCTTTTTTTTTCTTCTTCTTTTTTTTTTTTTTTTTTTGTGGGATGTTCAGCTCCTGTGATAATATCTATGGGATCATGTTGCAAGAAAGAGAGAAATATGACTATACCTCTTTTAAGTGCACTTTGTCATTTGATGAGACCGGGTAATGACAGCTATTCAGTTCAGCTCCTCATTAAAGACAGACGGCAGTGACAGATACAAACACTTATGAATGGTTTTCCAATAGGATATATTCTTCATGTTCTCAGGGAACATAACATGAATCTGTGTTGTCATCTCAAGTATTTTAGACAATACATTTTATTGTTATATAACAGTTAAACAATCCAATAACACACACACACAAACTGGTGTAGAGTTGACCTCAATGAATACATTTACCTGCCTTACATGCTGTACCAGGTTCATCAACATTTGGGTAAATTAAACAAATCTTTCAAAATAGGATAATCATGTTCCTAAACCGTTTTGGTAAAATAAATGAAGATATTCTTTTGTGAATGTCCCTTTGACTGTTTCATAAAATAAACCATTTTTTCAATAGCTCTCTGTTTATGTAACATTAATTTGTTCTTTGTGTCAAATTGTGTAATCAATAGTGTGTCTCTCCCTCGTTTATTCCTTTGCTCCACCCATGCTGTCAGTTTGTCACACAGTGGGAAAAGAGCACTGCAGATTTGCCAGAGGCATTCTCATTTTAGCTGCTGTCTTTCATCCTTTTAGCTTTATAAATGTAAGCATTGTTTTAACCAAAGATGGTTGTTTGACTTCCTCTGTGAATACAGAGTATATCATTTGAAGAGGTAGTTTGTTAAAGATATTTTCAATCACTGATATTTAAATCTGAAGGCCTGTGTTTTTTAATAACGACATACTTTAAAACTGTTATTGTTTATAGTACAGCCTCCAGTCTAAAGTGTTTGTTTGTGTGAATCTCACTCATATTTGCCCTCGTTGACAGGAAACATAATTGAATTTTTTCCACTAAGGTGACTGTGGTCATTCCTGTTGAACACCTACTCACAGTTTCTCACTTTGGTGACGTCAGTGTGGAACATATGTGATATGGGAAAGGTAAGGAAGGATTCTATACCTGCAGTAACTTACCTGCATCTTACTATTAGGATGAGCCTGAACGTGTGATATGCTGCCAGCACTGGCGGAGCAAATGCCCTCACCATCACACACACCCGGAGGCCCCAAATGATGAGTGAGAACTACATTAGGAATCAAACGTGTCTTCACATCTCTGTTCATAAAGAATATATATGGTATATAGAACTGTGACAGGATGCAATTTCAACAGAATTTATTAAGTTGGGTATTATGTCTAATATGATGGAGCTCAGTTTGATGTCATGCAGACGTTTCCTCGTAATGGCTCCTGCCCCAGGATTACATGTCTCAGAAGGGTGCAGATCTTCTGAGTGGCCTACAGGTTACTAGAAAATCCTGTTTTTGTCAAAGAGATAAAACAACAACAGCAAAAATTAAAAAAAAATAAAAACTAATGGAAAAACTAAAAATAAAACAAGTGATTTTTTTTGTTTTTTTTTTGTTTAATAAAATAAAATAACCCCCCCCCAAAAAAAGTATAAATATTGCGGGTATTGTCAAAGAGATCAACAGAGTAAACAAAACTTGTTTTGTTGGATTTTCTTTCTTTTGTTTCATTGTTTCAACTACAATCAAACAAAACTAAAGCAAAGTAATAGCAAAACAAGCCCAATGCATAAAGCCCAATACATAAAGAGTAATCACGTGACAGAGATGATGATGATGATGAGATCTCCAGTGACTTCTACTGATCTGGACCAAGTGGAGGGGACAGAGTGGAATGACATTTAAACTGGACGTTGAGATAAGAATTCATATCACTGTCCTACAGTGGATATTTGAACACATGCAGTTCCAGAAAATAGAAAGAAAATAGAGAGAGACTGATAATGGCAAGAGTATCTTCACAGAAAACCTGAGACTCGAGGACCCGAGACCTGACCCTGGATCAACATTACTGTCCAAAAATATAGACTTATTCCAATCCCTACCCTATATCCTAAATGTATGCCTAAAATCATTGGGAAATGATTGCTGATTAAGAAGGGTGTAGAAGCACCTAACACTGATCATAAGTCTAAAACAGATATTTCCAGAAATATTATCCCTCGATTCTGATTGGTTGATTAGAATGTTGTTCCAGGATCAATAAAGATGTTGATCCAGGAACATCTTGTACTTGGTGAAATCACGCTAACCCGGGTACAGTCGGGTCTGTGTCTTCCTAACCGGGTTCGTGTCCAACTAATACATTTAGGCCTGGTTTCACAGACAGGGCTTAGCCTAAGCCAGGACTAGGCATTAGTTAAATTAAGATATTTAAGCAACTTTTACAAAATGTCTTATAATAAAATATTACAGGTGTATTTAACACAGAACAATGACACTGACATGTTTTAAGATGTGTCAAGATTTTTTCATCTGAGAGAGCTCAAACATGCAATTTAGTCTGGGACTAGCTTCCTTGTCTGTAAAACTGGGGGTTAAGGTATTTCTCGGGTCAACACAGGTTCGGGTCGGTTCCGTCCAGCGCATTCACGGGTCTCTTCGGGTTTGGGTATGAATTTTTGGACCCGTGAAGACCACTAGTCAGAAGAGAGAATGATGTCAAATTTACCATCACCCCGAGACTGCGTTATAAGCACTCGCGTTTTTTCCTTTTTTTATTTTGATGCAAAAGTGATACAATACAAAGTTTATAGAGCTATAAATGTACATTAAAAAAATAATCAACATGAAAAAAAAACAAAAAAAAAACCACATAATCACATAGGGACATAGCGTCAAGGACAAACACTGACAGCCAATCAGAATTAAAGGAAATGTACTGATTTAAAGTGGCAGACGGCATAATAGGGAGTGTTTCATAATAAACAGAACGTTATCAGCCATTGGTGTCAAAGCTAATATTATCGCTATTATTGCGTGAAATCTTTTTTTCAGTACCTTTTTGATTTGGCAAAATTTATTTTTTACAAGAATAGCATTGACTGCAGCACTTTTAAGAGAGCTGACCTCATCTGCACGTCTCAGGCGAAACATCAGCTCAGGTATGCTTATAATACATACTAAATTTTATGGCCAAATGTGAACACCCAACTGCATAAATCCAGGTGCTGCAAAGATTTTTTTTTAGAATTCAATTTTTGTACTCATTAATCATCTTGCTGTCACCCTCAACAAAAATGCAGAATATTTCAGTCGCGAAAGATAACATACAGTACACGGGACGTTTGATATTTCTGATCATCTGAAACAGAGCAGTAGAGAACCAGTAGCCAAGAACGTAGTCTTGCACATTTACTGTCATACAGTCATTAAAGATGAACATTTTCTTGCTCTCTATAAATACTCGATTTTCATCACATTACTGGAGGAAAGGGTATTCCTTTTTGTGTGTTGACTCTGCATGAGTTGAGATGCCAAACCAGGGAGCAGGAAAAGACTAGCAGAAAGGTCTCTGTCAAGTTAGCTTTGTTGTGCCATATCCTGGTGCCAAACTATTCACCATGATCAGTTACACAGCACAGGGCTTAAGGCATGTTATTTCAAGGATTTCTTTGCAAAGCACACAGAAACAAGACTAATCAAAGAGGGATAACTTGAAATATAATATAGCAATGTAATGTATTGTATTGAATAAGCACTGCTGAAACATGCCTTGGATTTAATGCCACATTTTAAAGGAACTCAACATTTCAGCATGATATATAAAGTAATAGTGCACAAAGTTATTTTGGTCATCTGTATCTATTCGGTTTAATCAATAAAATTTACTGCAAACCAGCTTTCATCTGGCTAACTTCCTATCTATGTGTATATGTGTGTATGTATATATATATATATATATGTATATTAGTGCTGTCAAACGATTAATCACATCCAAAATAAACGTTTTTGTTTACATAATATATGCGTGTGGACTGTGTATATTTATTATGTATATAAAGACTCACAAATGTGGAATATATATTACAAAAATGTATATATATATTTACGTTTATATTCATATAAATTATATATATATATATATATATATATATATATGTATAGATTAATAACTTAATGTATAATTTTTAACTTTATACACATGCATGTATGTATTTATATATACAAGATAAATATACACAAAACAGACATAAATTATGCATACATAAATGTTTATTTTGAATGTGATTAATTGCAACTAATCATTTGACAGCACTAGTATATATAAATGTATGAAAGTATTTATATAAATGTAAATAATTATTATTTATTTAAATATTATTAATAAATGTGCCAGATCAATCCAAAAATGTTTTGAAAGAAACGCACCATTGAATTAAGCATGACATTTTAAAGTAGAAGGAAGTACACCAATAAAAGGGTTTGATTTACAGCTTCAAAAAATCAGTGTATAAACCATAAAATAAAATAACAAATAACAATATCAAATCACATATCAAAAATAAACAAACACAAGTTCTGATAATAACTTAAAATTTTTAAAGCAAAGCTACACGAGAAAAAAACACACATAATGACATTTTCTCCATTCTGTCCCATTCTGTTTTGATTGCCTTACATGAACAAACCCCGAGCAGCAGCGTAACATAAGCCCTTTAGTGAGCGATTCCCTTTCACTATCACTATTTTCGCCTCTCTCCACCCCAACCATCTCCCATTCACATTAGAATATGATTTTAATACGGCAGCTCAGGAGGGCCATGGCTCTGCCTCCCAGGTTCACAAGGAGGGTAGGGGAAGAAGAATTCACCTGTACTGACATTCATTTTCCCTCCCTCCCTCTCGCTCTTTCTCTCTCGCTCTCTCTTTAGATATCTCTCTCAGTTGTTTTTCTTGTCAGCAGTCAGTCACTATAAAAGCAGAGCAACTCAGAGAATCAATTTTGACTAGATCTGTATCTGTGTGGACCCGGACTGTCTTAGATTTACAGCCTGGGCCTGGAACCACCACATACAGAGGTAAGTGAACATTTACTCAGTATGCACTGCAGAGTCATTATTTTTCTCTATTCAGTACATACTAGGATCCACATTGCGGTATGGTTTCACTGACAGCAAAATAACATTCTAGAAGAGCTAGATCTATGCAAAGAAGTCCAATGAAAAGGCGTACACACGTGTAAACAACTTGTGGAATTTACTCTTCACTTACATGGATACTATTGTAACACTGTATCTCGTTTGGCACCAATAAATAAGGCATCAAGAAATGTCCCTCAGGGCTCTTGTTAGGCTTGTCTCCACCTGGATGAAATCTCCGCTGAAGTTCATCTAGCAAACAGCAGAGAGGGATACAGGGGAGAGCGAGGGAAAGGCAAGGCAGGTGCAGTCAGATTTTATGGGTATGGTCGTCTCCCTCTGGGTGCTGAAGTTCGGCAGAGTGCCCATTCTCTCCGGGATATGATTATGGATGTGTCTGATATAACATTTAAAATATGTTTTCATTAGCTCTGAGAGAGGCTCCCAGCTGCCAGTGACCCAAGTGTGTGTAGCTGCGCGCACACGTGTGTGCACATGTGTATGTGTGTGTATGAGAAAACCTGTTGCAGCAGGTCTGTCCCCCAAGGGCGTGTGGCTCCCACAGGTTGGCTGGGGGCCAAATGGACTGAGCCTTTCACAAATTCCCAGTTGGAAGCTCAGAGCTGAGATTTATTTTTACAAGGTATGAGCTATTAGATGAATGCAACTCATTATTTAATAAGTAATGTTACAGAGATATGATCACAGATAATATATGTTTATATATATCACACACACACACACACACACACACACACACACACAAACACACACACATACATAAATGTATATGTATGTGTGTATTTGTATATACATAATAAATATACACAGTACAGACACATGTAAACACAAACTTTTATTTTGTGATTGTTTGGCAGCTCTACAAAGTAATGATGGTTTCATACCCGTCTAATTTATTTGAAGAATTAACATGAAAACAAATAGATATACAAATTGATATTAATGACAAATACTGATTTGTATGATTGTGATAAGTATGATTATTGATAATGTTGTATTTATTGTTATATTTCTTGTTCATATTTAATGCTTATAGGTCTACTGAATATAAATATAATTCAAATAATATTTAAAATAAGTGCTGTCAAACTGTTAAAGCTACAAGTATTGTAGATTTTAATATATTCCATTCAAGTTAAAATTTCAGGTGCAGGGTTTGGTTATTTCTGCTTGCTCTTAATTGCATTATATTGCATAAAATAATACTTTAGCTTTAAACAGATTTCCAGAAATCATTATAACTATTGGTAAATTACTAGAGATGCATGTTTATACAGTAAAGTGCCAGTGGCGTTGTATGTGAAGCTGTTTTTCAGAAGTTTGTAGGATTTCCATACAGTGTGGTCTTAATTGCGCTAGTGAACATTATAAATGAAAGTCCTGTGATCATTCACCCAACCTCATGTCATTCAAAACCTTTATGTTTTTTCTTCTTCTGGAATACAAAAGTAGCTGTCAGTTAACACTGCTCTTTTCCTTATAAAACAGTGAATAGTGACCAGGGGATGTCAAACAACACAGTATATACTGTAAATTATATTGAGCTCTAAAATCTAACTGACGCAATTACAATATATTCAACAATTTTCTATATTCAGCGATTATATGGCCTCAAAAGACCTAGCATTTGGATTACATTTCAGAATCTTGACAGCTTCTGGTCTCCATTTACTATTATTGTATGTAAAACATCAGCATCAACATTCTGCTGAATTGCGTAGAAAAAAAAAAAAAAAAAAAATATATATATATATATATATATATATATATCATATATATACAGTATATACAGGATTGGAGTGACATGAGACTGAGAAAATGATGACAGATTATAAATGAATATTTTGGATGAACTGTCCTTTAAGTGAGGATTCTGCAGTTTGACTACATTTGGGGAAGTAGGAAGTACTACATCTAAGGTTTTTTTTAATCTTAGATGTATTTCCAGCGAAGTGCAGTGAAAGTGCTGTTGCAGATACGGGAAGAAATCCTACCAATTGCTTGATGGATGACGGTGTAAAGGAAGATGCACAGTCCATTTGAAATGCCACTCAAATGTGATGAGAGCGGTTTTAGTGCAGGGGTGGGGGATGTATGGACATGCAACAGACCAGATCAAAGTGAGATAAATGTGATCATATTGAGAGAGGAAGGAGTGTTGAAACAAAGTACTTTTAGAATATAACTGTTTCAGCAATTTTATTCTTACTCACTACAGATACACACACACATGCACGCACATACTTTATCTTTTTTTTTTTTTAAATCTTGTATTAGAGGATTATATAACATGGCTTACTGACCTCATTCAGCATTCTGACCTTTGCTTGATGCTGATGGAAAAATTAAATAGTTAAATTTTCAGCAAATATAATTCTCTAAAAAAACCTTCTCAGTGTCCCAAATCAAACACGTCAATTAAAAATCCATTCATGCACAACCCGATCCATTAACATTAAATAAGAACCCACTTTTATGAACTTTGCAGCATGTTTTGAACACTACTTGGTTGGGCCAAAGTAAAGCTCTTTATGCAGAATGACCTGAGTTCAAGCTCCATGCAGGAATAATTGAATTTATCCTTTTTTAATAAATCAAGATTTTTTTTTGTTTTACTTTATCCCAATGGGCATGTTTAACATGACCGGAATATTTGGTTTTCATTTCGAGTTTAAAACATTAGATTAGATTGACCTCAAAGCAGTGATTATCTAAACATGCAGTAACTACTTCCTATTGGCTGAGCACTCCTAAATGATAAAGCATCTAAAACTATGAGTTGTAGCTTTTATAAACCATGTCATCGCTGTTTAACGCAGATTTATAATATATTAAGATTTTAGGTTTGTGCAGTCCGAAAATGTGTGTAATATATTTGTAGCTTATTATATCTAAGGTGAAGGGAAGGAAAATATTCAGACTACACAAAGTACATTTTATTGCACAGCTGTTTTTATTCTGAATATCATCTTAGGATTCTGCTAAGAACAAAAATAGTCCACTAAAAGCTACAAAACCACAGCAATAAAACAAGCATTGCCAAGCTAAGATGGTGATTGCAGTGAATGTCCAATCAGAATCAGAAAGCTTTTTAAATTTCATTTATACATTTCAGTTATTGGATTATTTACAGTTAAAGACTTATAATGTTACATACACTGTACAATTTTATTTAGCATAAAATCAGGCTTTTCCAATTCTCTTTTAAAAACACACATAACCACCCCATAACCATTTTGCGCTCTCAGCTGTTTTAGAAACGGCTTGCATCTCAGCCATAACAGGTCAAACGATCAGTTTAAAAGTCACAGTGATGGACCATAAAGGCCAGCTCAACTTCCTCTCCATTACTGAATTACACTCTATGTTTCAGAGGGAGCAAAACTCCCCCATCTCCGTTTCATGTCACTAACACACTTCTGCTTCTCCTTCATGGTTTGTTGGTGATTTTAATGAGTTTTTGGCTCAAAAAGCACAGTCTGCTGACGGTAAGTGAGAGCGGCCTGAATTTCCAGGAATACCGGATACTTATGTGGCCTAACGTTTTACCTGTTTATGATCAGATAGCAATGAAATACAGCGAATTGGGCCTATTTCACTGCAGATGAGAACCCAGACCGGCGCTGTTATAGAAAACGCATAGCAGACAGTTGAAAAGGGATTTTCATTCCAGGTAGTTACACAGTTATGGCACGTTAAACTGCAGGTTTGCCCAAAGGCCGAATAGCTTGGGAGACGTTTTTTGAAAACTTGGAAAATATCTTTATGGCAATGTTCGAGGGAAAAATGACTGAAGATTGATCGTTACCATGATGAATAATGTTTATGTATTCACAATGGAATGATTTCGCATCATGCCGAGGTCATGGGACAAGACGTGCAAAGTGCAAATGTGTAACTGGATATATATTCCTATATGTTGTGAAATTTGCTTGAAAACAGGACCATGTGTGCCCCCAATTTAGCAAGGGTCAAGGCAACAAGCATGACAGCATTCTTCTGTGACATATATATGCACCGGTAAAACCACAGACCCTGTAAATGTAGTCTACTGTTTTTACACATTTTTTGCTTGCAGTATCCTAAAGGAACATATTTGCATATTACAGTATGTCTATTTGTGCTATTTATCAATCTGTCTACCTGTTCTGGTGTTTTGAAGAGGCAGGTTTGTAGGGACGATGTCCTTTGAGTCCCAGGGCCTGTCTTTCCCATCTGTAAGCAGCAGCAGCAGCTCACCCGTTCCTTCTCCAGCCGAACTACAATCTTTTGACCATCTAGGGTCACCCTGCTTTCAGATGCCAGAATCACAGGTATTAATCATATTATTAGAATTTGTTTTAGCTTTTTATAATGCTGTCAAATGATTAATCCCTTCAAAAATAATATACTGTGTATATTTATTATGTATAGGTAGCAGCTTGGTCTCAAAGCAAATATGCCCCTCTGTGCACTTTTTTACGTTTTACTGCACCTTTCTCCACAATTTCAAAGAGAAATGTGCACTGAGTAGTGCTAGAACACAGGTTCAATACGTGAACCCTGGCATTTGTTTATTACATCGATATAGGTATGTATTGCTGTGGTCCAGAATTCAAATATCTGGGGACTGTCGCTAAATGTAAATGATCTATCATGTTGGAAATATCCTCTACTAACTGATAGTGTTAACCAAACTGATAGAAAAATGCATTTGTTGATGCAACTGTGTCATTTTAACTTATTTTTACACAATTCTGAACTGTTTTGTCGAACCGTAGTTACACAGGATTCAAACCGGAGCTCCTTCACTCCTAAAGTACGTCTCTGTACTGCCTACCGTCTATGAGAGCTCACAGATATGAAGCTGGAAATGTGTGATGCTACCGTTCAAAAGCATCAGTTTTCAAATATTCCAGCATATTAATATTGCTTTGAAGTCATAACATGATATTCTTGCTATATAATATGCTTTATTAATCAAAACTCTGTAAAGCTGTGTGAAAAGCAAAAGTTGTAGAGTTTTACTGCCTCTAGTGTTCATTGCTTTTGGAAACTGCAGCGATATGTACTAGTTGGTACGTATTTGTGTCTCGCTAAAAAGTGCACCAAAGTATGTTTATGCCATGAAACCAGGTAGCACCTAGATATATTATATTCCCATAGAATATATTTAAAAAAATATTTTCATCTATATATTTACATTCTTATAAATTATATATAAAAATAGATTTAATATATAAACAAGTGAATGAAATGACATAGTTTCGGGAGGAGCGCGGGATGAATTAATCACGGCTGGCACCACGTCATCTAGTCAATCCCCTCGTTACATTTACCCAATCAAATCCTTCCTACCTACTATAAATAACCTAGTTTTCCTCTCTTCTGCATCTCGCCTTTTGCTCATCCCTCCTCCACCCCTTCTCCTCCCACTATCATGCTCCACGCCTTCCTCCAGGGGGGCAGACGGAGACCAAGCCGGACGCTGAACTCTTGCCCTTGCCAGGGTTCAAACCACTAGGGTTCGGAGTCCGCTGTTCTCCCGGCTCGCTCCCCAGACCGCACGCCAAGTTCGCTACTTATTCTACATTAATGAGGAAGCGCGAACTCGTGAAAACACATTTTCCTGGAATATATACATGCATGTGTGTGTGTTTATATAATAATATGTGTATTTATATAATAACCATATATATAATTAACCATTTGACAGCCCTCTTTTTTTTTTTTTTTTTACAATTTTGTATAACTTATTTTTCATTTTAATTCATTTATAAATACATAGATAGATAGATAGAAAAAGGTAACGTAAGGTATAAGGTAATCTGTCTTCTTTATCTGAATCCAGATGAAATCTCTGATAAGTCGTATGTTTTATAACATCAGTCCAGACGCTTCTGTAGTTGCCGCTTTTTTAGAAACTGCTGCTCACCAGCTGCTCTGATTACGACACAGTATCATAATTATTACTGTTTGATGAGGACATGAACCCCTGCACAAGGCACTATTGAAGGACACAAGACCTCGGGGCAGAAAGAGAAGTATTTCATCCTGCCTTTTCATCAAATCCTTTTGATTTAATATTAATTAATTATGCCCCCCAGGGAAGGCTGTATGTCACATTAAATACTTTTATGGACTCTTTAGCAGATCAAAGATCTTTACGTGCTACTGCGTTTCCTCTTGGAAAACCGCTTCATGTTAAAGAGTGCATTAATTAGAAATGAAACTGCGGTGCTGCTTTACACAGAATATGTTTCACGTATATTGATACTGAGTATGTCATTTCTTATTGACACAGGTTTGATTGATATTGCATCTGTTTTTACCTTATTTCAATGTTTAATCTATAGTGTCACCAGAGCAATGTTGGAGAAGGGTTTGCACCGTACTCCCAAAGAGAAAGTGCTCCCTACAGGCAGAAGAGAGCTGAGCGCTTTCGTAGACACAGTGTAGACGGAAGCCCTGTTGGACAAGAATCTGGCCTAATGGAGAACAGTCACTACCATCCATACAGGCGTCAATGCAGTGAAGGGGCCATCAGTGAGGGTCAGACCTTCAGCTGTCTCAGAAGAGCTGGATTGGTTGGGAAACTCACCACGACTGATGGAATGGAAGAACAATCCTCCTGGCCTCCATTAAGCACTGATGTGGAAACCACCAGTATCATGGTGAGACCGAAGGATGTTTAGTCAGATATTGTACGATTTCTTGTTGAAAAAAAAAAAAAAAAAAAGAATTTCTTTTGCACAGTATGAAAAAATAATAATAAACATATATCTAAAATCAAGGTAACATATATGGCTTGAAGGCTCTTTTAAATTCTTGCCAGTATATTTAGGCCAGGGGCAAAAGACGGATGGAAATGAGAAAACATGCCAGGCAGATGTGCAAGCAGATGTCCTTATTACACTTTCTAAAGAAGCATTAACATACGATATGTCAGCATTAAATAGATCATGGTCTGTTCTTGGGGCAGGGAACCCAACACCCCTACAGTGAGCCTCAGATGAGCTCTGAAGAACCTCCCAGCTACACGGCAGTAAACCATGAGACATACAGTTCCATCAGTCCTCTACAACATCAGGTACAGAGAGAAAGTAGTGTATACGTATTAACACCTAAAGGTTTTGGGTTGGAAATGTGTTTCTAAGATGCCTTAGCAGTAACAACTGTCTAAAATATGCTTTCTATTTAGAAATATTTTTAAATAAAAGTTATTCCTGTGATGGTGAAGCTAAACTGTTAGCAGCCATTACTCCAGTCTACGCTGCCACATGACATTCTAATATGTTTCTATGTTTAGTTGATGCCCAAGACACATTTCTAATTATTGACAACATTGAAAGCAGTTCTTCTGGAATGTTTCTTCATGATTCTTTGATAAAATCTTTGTATTATTATAAAAGCACTTTTAATATAATTAATTCAACGTGTCTTCCCTGAATAAATATATTCTTAAAAATGCCTGCTTCACTTTTGAATGGTGCATATATAAATTACTATTTGTTGGAAGTCAGCATGACTATTGTAGGTTAGCCTTGGCGTGTGTTAGAAGGTAGAAATGATCAAATGGTTTTAGATGCATGTTCACAGTCAAAACATTGGCAGGAAGTTATACTACATCTGTAGACTGACAAATAACACGGACATGCTCTTGTTGAACATGGGTGTTGTATGTAATGGGAGCTTTTATTGCGGCTTTTAACTTTTTGTGTGTGTGTGTGTCTCTAGTTTTACTCTTCAAGAGGAATAGATACTGTTTCCCACTACTATAACCAAAGCCTCTCATCACAAACATCTCAAGACAATTCTGTTCAGACACTTTACCCTAAGCCTGTCTACTCTTACAGGTACGTTTATGCATCTCGCCTCTTTCATCCTAGTGAACCAAGGCATCTCGGCTCATTCTTATTCTCAGAAACTCTTCCCTTCTTTGAACCTTTGTCAGTTTTCATATGAAACATGTTAGTTCTAAATAGCCTCAGGACCCTACATATTATACAACAGTTAGTTTCAGTCGAACTGTCAGTCTATGCGTTAGTGATGGGGATTAGTGAAGTCATTGAATTAATTTCACCAGTTCATTCAGTAACAAATCACGTTCAACCTACAGTATTCTGTTTAAAAACCAAACTGCTGTAATGATTAGAATGCATTCCTATCATTAATCATGTGAATGTGCTGTCACTTTGGATACAATTGCCTGCCAAATGCATTAAAATGTAACTAACAACACATCCAAACAAATCGAAATGAACCAATGCATCACAGTAGTCCTGTTCGTTTGGTAATGTTTGATTATTGAATATTTCTTATATTTCAGTATTCTCATTTTCCTGGCTCTGAGAAACAGCAAAGCAGGCAGTCTACCAGTCAGTGAGATCTACAGCTTCATGACGGAGCATTTCCCCTACTTTAAGGTAAAGTGCACTACCACATCTCAGAATAATTTCTACATCTAACATACATTGATCTACAGCGAACAGTTGATATCTTGGCAGAAGCCTGTGCTTGATTAATGCAACAAATCCAGAATGCAAACAGAGTTGTTTACCAGGAGTGATTTCCTCAGGCTTTGTGGAATATGCCTGTTATGGCACGATCTTTATATATCTGATGATTTGATTCTCCCTCCTCTTGGAGCTGTGCTGGTGAAGGGATTTACAATATGACACTGTTTTGGCTCATCATTAGGTGAACATGCAGATCCATACCTTTCCACTGAGGGAAGGGTTGTGTGAAACATGAAATGACTGGTGAAGTCTATATTTCAGATTCATTTCATTCTGTGTATATCTCATTTGAATATACACCGCAACTACTCTACCACCCTTAACAACTTAGCGACCCCTTTACAATGCTGTAATGAACCACTATGTCATTTGTGAATCCTCAGACAGCACCGGATGGCTGGAAGAATTCTGTCCGACACAACCTCTCTTTGAACAAGTGCTTTGAGAAAGTGGAGAACAAGAATGGGAACTCTTCCCGAAAGGGCTGCCTGTGGGCCCTGAACCCGGCGAAGATAGAGAAGATGCAGGAAGAACTTCACAAGTGGAGACGTAAAGATCCCCTGACTGTCCGAAGGAGCATGGCCCGACCAGGTTGGCGAATGGATCTCTCTCTCTTCTAACTGACCTCAATCTTTTTATATATTACATAATATTACCCATTTATATAGTGAAATATAAATAATAAATATGTATACTACAAATCTGTATGGTCATTGTTTTAGATGAGCTGGAACGCCTTCTTGGGGAAAGACCTGAAAAATTAAAGTCTCTTGGAGCTCACTTCAGTCTGCCCAGCAGCCATACACATTCTCAACCTTTAAGAGTCACCATGCATCCAGCGTATGGACCTCAGCCTGTCCACGACACTTGTGTCTCTCATCAGCAGTCTCTCTACAACCCTTTACCCGCTCAAACTATCATCCCGCTGCCCCCCTACTTATCCCCAGACCCTTTATCTTTCTCATACTACCCTCCTGTCACCCATCAGCCCAGTGCCGGTCATCCCTCCAGTCCCAGGACAGGCTGTTTGGATTCTCCTCTACCAGCACACACCCCACCGAGCTACAGCAGCGCCCTGCAAGCCGCTCACAGCTCTACAGCAGGCATGCAGGAGCTTCTGCTGGACGGAGAAATCAGTAATGATGTGGATGCATTAAATCCCAGCCTCACAGACCTACAACTACATGGTAAGATCTCTGAGTCTGAAACGATGGCCATGTTTGCAGAAGTTGCTTTGTCGTTCACGACTTGTTCTCTGTCTTTGTTTAAAGGGCATCTTTGGGAGGAGCTAAGGAATGACAGCCTCGCACCGGATTCACTGGTAGTCATGGACAGTCCCAGTCAAACACGGGACAGTGTGGGGGTCTGTGGGGGTTCAGCGGAGACTGGCGGTGGGGTGCAAGGCAGCATTTCTGAGCTTTATCTCAGCGGGCTCTTCGCAACTCCTATTCCTCTGCTATGAGAAAGTAACCTGTGTGTTGCGTGCTAAGTCATCTTTGTTTTCCAAAATCTAAAAAAGGTTTATATGTTTGAATGACTAAAAAGTATGATTTCTATGCTAAATAGTTTGCTCGCGTTAGAAAAATGACATTAGTTTGAATGTTTTTACATCCAATCCCAATAAACCGTTTTTTTTTTGTCTACACTGAAAAAAATTGGTGTAGTAATAATATTTTTACTATGAAATTGCTAGGACAATTCACAATTAGTTGGATGGGTAGGGCAATATTTGACTGAGATACAACAATATTAAAATCTAGAATCTCAGGGTACAGAAAAATCGAAATGCTGAGAAAATCACTTTAAAATTTGTCCAAATTATATCTTATCAATGCATATTACTTATCAAAAATTAGGTTTTATTATATTTTCGGTAAGAAATTGACTTCATGGAACATGATCTTTACTTACTATCCTAAGGATTTTTGACAAAAAAGAAAAATCAATAATTTTGACCCAAACTATGTATTTTTGGCTATTGCTACAAATATACCCCAGCGACTTAAGACTGGTTTTGTGGTCCAGGGTCACATATGTGCTCTAGTAATCTTTATTCTACTCACAGCTTGAGAACATATTTTTTTAGTTTATCAACCTTTTGACTATAAGACCTTCCTGATTTAAGGATAAGTATTTTTACTCACAATTTTTTACCTGATGCAATATACTAGAGTTTGGCATAAGTAGAAATATTAATATTCATAATGAATGCCCATAAAGTTATAAGTTAGTTCAAGATTTCATTAACAAAACAACAAAACTTTTCTATGTTTAGGTCTTACCTTTATAATTAGGCTACCTCATATATCCAGGTTTTCCAGTTAGAGGGTGGATAAAATAAACATTTATTGAAACGTTCAATAAAAAAAAAGAAATATATTTAATTTGTTGCTGTGTTAGCTTATTTTTATCTTAAGTCATTTTGAGGTTCCCTTAATAGCTTGTGCAGGCCTCCAAGTGGGTTTTAAAATACTTCCAGTGGTATTTTTGGAAATTCCAAAAAGTTCTGTAAGCATCTAATGCTCAAAATCAATTGTTTTATATTGCTGAAGTTCAAAAATAGATTAATATTTAGTTGCTTTTGTGCAAGTGTTTTTTTGTAGCGTTTGAGTTGGTAATATTTTAATAACTTGTTCTGGACATGCATTTGCCATGGCATCCACTGGGAGGTGTGGTTGCCTCTTTTTTATACTGTCTTCCCCTAGCAACACACATTGAAAGCACTAAAACAAGTTAAAACAGATCTTTTGGGACTGACCAAGCATAGGTCAGGTATTTTCGTTTGTCACTATTGTTCTAATGGTTCATAAAACAATACCCAGGTTGGCATCATCTGATCCTCTGCACTAATAGAAATTAATCTTAAGTCAGATGCATATATGATCACAGCATATAAGCACTTGTGTTATAATAATACACTGTATACAACAGATCAATGCATTTTGCTGTATTGGAACTGATTTGAACTTGTAGTGTATTGCAGTGTAAATGATTACTGTAAATGATTATTTTTGCCCTTGGTTGCTTCATACAGTATATTATTCTTTTGATTATGTGAGGAACCGTTAAAATGTTTGTTGTTAGTCAGATTTTTTTTTTTTTTAAGAAATCAAAATACTTTCATATTGTTACAAAAATGTATTTCAAATAAATGCTTTTATCTTTATCGATTTATCAAAAGTCAGTGTTAATAATCATAATATTAATAAGAAATCTTTATGAACACTATCAGAAATGTATTCAAATAGAAAATAGTTATTTTAAATTCTAATAATATTTCACAATTGTGAAAAGATAAATGCAGCCTTGTAGAGCATAAAAGATTTATTATTCAAATTCTTACCTGTCCCAAACCTTTGGACGATAATGTACGGTTTAAATATTGTTAGATCTGAATGAAACCACCATGGAGGAGTTCTATGTGTAAAGGAAATGAATTAAATCCAACATATGATGATTTAAAGAACTTTGGAATTTTTAATTCTTAAATCACATGAAACAATTGACACAGAAATCTATCACTATTATTTGACAAAAGATGCTATTAAAAATATGTGTGACAATGTATATCAATATAAATAAGAGGATATTAATATAAATAACAGATTTACATCATCAGTCAAATTACGGGCATTCAAAAATGAAAGTGAGAAAAATAAAGCAAAACCAGGGTTTTCTGTAGAGGCCAACAGGAAGTGGGTGCAATGTCAGGGCAAAACACACAGTTCCTGACAGTATCCCTTCCTTTACACACTGCATTAGTCACTGTATCTCCAACACACTCAACATGATGCTCTTTTTATGCTTTAGAAGCCTTGAGCAACATCACTGTATGAACATTTAGAGTTGTTTAGAATGATTTGGCTTTGGGCTTTGAAAAACATAAAAAACTGAGCATGCAATGAATGCACAGTGACAAAGTTATCACATAATTTACATGATTCTAAGGAAAAGTGTAGTACTGGCCCATTCTAAGCAACATTCTCTCTCTCTCACACACACACACACATACACAGAAATCCTGAGATTGTTTTAACCAAATGCATCATCATTAGATTAAATGCCTAGATGCCACTTTCAGTAGATGTTCCTCTGCCGGTCCCATTACAAGTCAATGCAAAAGGTGACAATGACTTCCTACGGTCCACCGTTGTAAGAATAATCTGCCTTATTGTGCATCACAAGCTTGTTGTCCACAAAATAAAAGCTGTCAGATTGCGTCTCGTAAGGGTGAAGGATCATTTCACGCACTGTGGAGGGATACAAGAAGCAGTGTCACATATTAGCTCCATCCAAAAGAGCAAAAACTAATCAACAGTTGATAAAAACATTAAGAACTTACTTATTTCTTCAGAGAGTGGTGGGAACTCGTAGATGTGCTCACAGGTGTTCTTACTGCTCGGGATGCAGAAACCAAACTCAAAGTCGAAGCTCTTCAGGAGCTGCCCGCGAAAATAGTGCCTCTCGATCATTCGGAAGTTGTTGATGGGAACATCACCTACAGTGAACTCCACCCTGTGGAGGTGGGAAAGGACGCATTTAAAAGGCACATAGATTTTGTAGCAACCCATTCATCTAAAAAATGTCAAGAAAAACTTGATACATTATAATGTGAGCCCTCAGATTCAAGAGTGATTTCAGGCTAATTTTAGGTTGCAATTAAGATCAAGTGCAATCCTGCCACTGATTGCACTTACGTGGCGCCAACCTGGCGTAGTCGGAGGAAAGCAGGGGTGAACTGGTATCGCACAAAGCGCCCGGCATTCTGGTCAAAGTCCGTTCTGTCCTCCCCACTCTCTGTGAATGAGAAAGGGGTCGGAATTACCGAGCGAGCCTTTGAAGGGCTCTTGTACAGCGCACCGCATCTAAATGGAAATCAGGGCTTTATGGGGAAAAAAAAATCAAAACGAGCCTTGCATTTAAATGTGCAGTCTGTGTAGGCGGAGTGAGGAAGTGTATTTGAGAGGTCTCCTCGCCTACCTGTTGTAGGGGGTTTGGTGATCTCAAAAAGAACCGTGCCTGTCTCCATGTCTCGGATTTTGAACCTGGTGAAGTCGATCTTGTGTATGTTCTGGTCTGGACCACAGAGGTAATCTATGGGAACAAAAAAAACCAGTATGTAAGATTATGAAATAAGAATGGAACATTAACGTGATGTGATTCTCTCCAGACTGGTCGTAACATTTCAAAATATGTGTGTGACACAGGTCACGCGCATCAAAGACATGCCTCAGGGCTGAGAGCCGTGCCGTTGTGTGATAGACTGCAGAGACAAAAAGAGCTATTTCTGTTCTCTCTGATGTTGTGTGGAAATGACATTGATGATGACCATATACCTCCTCCATTCATTACCTGCCTGCAGAGACTGATAATGTTTAGAAATACTGTCAGAACAACAGGAAATGAATAAATGAACAGATATACTGACCGACAAAAACAGACTTTTCCTACTGATTCCAAACTTATATTTTCATTAAAGGGATAGTTCACCCAAAAATGAAAATTAGATGTTTATTTAAGATGTAGGGGACTTTGTTTCCTCAGCAGAACACAAACGAAGATTTTTAACTTGAACCGTGGCAGTCCGGTAGTCATTTAATGGAAGTGGATGGGCACCAAACCTTTCAAAGTAAAAAAAACATTCACAGACAAATCCAGATTAC
>JAUMHQ010000022.1:1542050-1561781 GCA_032361165.1 Enteromius paludinosus | reverse complement strand
AGACAAAGTCGCTAAGTTGGCAACACTGATCTGTATTGACAACAGACCACAAAGAATGATGGGCACGCCTGGGCTGATGGGAATTGTAGTTCCCGCTACCTCCCGTTCGTATTTTAAAAGAAACTCATGTAAGCATTTAAATCATAATATTGTCTTATTCAGAATATGGTAAATAATTAGACTACTGTTGTCCATGTGAATGTAGTCAGTGTAAATATCCCTCAAGGTAGACATACAGAAAGTATGAATGTGTGTTATATGAATGCATTCCAGAACGTCCGTCATGTGACCTACAGCATCAGTTGAATCACTTTACTGACATTCACAACTCCTCTCCATTAGCCACATGGGATAGTTAAGTGTCCACTGGCTTGACATTTCAGGATATCACCAAAATTAGTAGTTTATCCAAGCACCATTTTCCTACTTTTTTTATTAATGCTGTGAATACAGACATACCTCTCCTTTCACATATTATTTTTAACCTACTACATAGTCGGCAAATATGAAGCCAGTGTAGTGCAGGCAAGAGACACCATTTAAAATGCACTCACTGATATGCTCCAAATCTGCATTCCATCAGTGTATCCAATCATCAAGCAGAGAGGCGGGTCAGTGCCGCTGCCGTGCATCTCTTGGAACTCTGGTAAGCGGGCCACATCTGCACACAGGGTAGGAAACACAAGTTTTTTATTCTTCAAAGAATGCTGGAAAAAATATAAAATAAAATAAAAATGTTTTATAACATGATTTCTGAAGGATAATTTCATACTGAAGACTGGAGTAAAGGAGTAATTCACCTTTGCCATCACAGGAATCAGGTACATTTTCATAAAATTAAAATGTTAATTTAAATAACAACACAATGCACAACAAGCATTATAACCAAATAACCTTGGTGAGCGTAAAAAAAAATTTGTATTCAAAAATAGTTTTTTTCCCCCACCACAACATCTAGAGTACAGCTCGACTGACATGGTATAGTCTGATTTACAAGCAAATAATTAAATAAAATCAATAAATAAAATGATTTATATGAGCCAGTTCTTTTTAGTGAACTGAAAATATGCAGCATGACCAGGGGCCCGTTTCATAAAACAAGTTTACCAAATATGCCAGGCTTATTTTAGTTAGTCTGACTTATTTTGTAACAAATCTACTGACAATAACCCTGACTAACCAAAATAAGCCTGGCTTGTACTCTAATCTTGTTTTATGGAACAGGCCCCATGTGATCTAGTCTGAATAACAAACAAACGATTGACATGAGCTGGGGCCTGTTCCATAAAACACGTTTACCTAATAAGCCAGGCTTATTTCAGTTACTCCGACTTATTTTGTACCAAATCTACTGACAAGAAGCCTGGCTTATACTCTAATCTTGTTTATGTAACAGGCCCCTGGTTCTTTTGGTCTGGTCTTGAATCAAAACATACAGCAAAAACTTACCATTGATGTCTGTTTTTTCAAAACGGACCCAAACTATCTTCTCTTTTTCATCATTTGGAGGTGTCCCAGTATATGCCTAAAAAATTCAAAGATTAATGCAAGCTAGAAGATTTCGAACTATATTGTTCTTGCTCTCACTATCTATCACTCATGTCCAAAAATATAGTCTTCCATAGGCTCTCAATTTGTTTGCAACAGAAAACTAAGCTTTAACACTGACTTTTAATTACAACACACATTAAAAAGGTAAACCTCCAGTTTAGTACTCAAATAACTTCTTCAAAATTTGAAGAAAAAAAACAAAAACATTTACCTGAGGGACTACATCCTGCAAGAACGTAACTACGCTCTCCATGTACGACTGCTCCCTGCAAATTAGTGAAAACAATTCTCATGAAAATAATATAACCACACAAGAAGAGACCTGACCAAACCAAAAGCTTGATATTTAAATGTTTTAACACCTTTTTGTTTATTAGAAACCAACATCTTAACATTTACAATGCTGATAATCACTAAACCGGTTTCACAACTGTCATTTAATTCACAAAAGAGCGATTATGGTCTTACGTTGCAGCCTGTGCTCTAACTATAACCCCACCAGCACAGCGGCTCGGTCTGCGCGGGGAGTCAGACGCCATGGCCAACCACTCAGGATCCTGTGGGAGCAGAGCATTAAAAGTTAGAGTCATGGTTTTCACTGGACCATTCCAATAAACACCACTGCAGAGATGCCTCATTGATCATTCTGATCTCAGTATTACTTTCAATTCAACAGAAGCAAAATAAGCTACCAATGATATCTGCACCACTACAGAACATCCACCTTGCAGATAGATGTAAACAAATCAGGCACAGATGTGCCTAGTTCAGCTAAATCTGCACAAGATACCCATTTCTATTAAGTATTGATCCTGCAAACGATCTATAATACAGACATGTTACGACAATCGAGATAAACAGAAGAAAAGACTTCAATAAAGTCCTTTAATATTTACTTGTAACCAAACTATAGGATGTAAATACATGCATTACCAACATAGCAATCGAAGTAGCTCTTCGTTTATTTTCTTTTTACCATAAATGTAACATAATTTCATGTCCAAAGGCACGTCAAGAGAGTGTCAGAGAAAACACAGCTGTCAGTTCAACATTTCATCATATCAACTACCTCCACAGTCTGTTAGCTTAGCCAATACCGCTATCTATCAATACAACGCTTCAAAGACAATAAACTGAGCAATGACAATAACTTTTCTCACTTCCTGAAAGAAATATATATGTAACGTATGTAGGAAAAGTGCAGCTGAATGTTTAACGATGCGACATTTGTACTAACCAGAGATTTTTGTGTTTTGAATTCGGATCAACAGAGGTCCTCACAAAACGCCACAGTGAAGCAGACATGCAGCGGAAACAACAGATGCTTTGGCCAATCAGCGATGAGAGTCGGAGACGGATAGCCAATAGCGTTAAGACAGAGGTGGGCACTTGGACCTTTTGGACCAATAGTGGAAGAACAGGGTCTGTTTGTGTTTTTTGTTCTCTGAGCGAATCTGACCCCTTGTTAAAATCAACATTAACGTCGTGATGAAGTGCTATATAAAGCGACATTTGCTTGTTTCACGCTCATTTGAGCATCACCGCATTTGAAAATTTGCAAAACAGCCTGGATAAACGCGCATGTTACATCACGTCACGCTGATGTGTTTATTTACATCGAAGTATCGCGTGATGATCATCGACTGAGCTACTTCGCACTGTTTCGGCTTCTTTCGGAAAAACGAAGTTTTAGACACAGGGGAACTATGAAGGAATGAGTATCCTTAACTTCAAAGGATGTCTTAAAATTATAGTATTATAGTTATAATAAAACAACAAATTGAAATCCTAGTTCATCTTTTGATTTGTCCCTGTAGCAACCAATATTTTTATTGAAGAGCATAGTTTTTATTGTAAATTTTTTTATTGACCTGTTTAGCATAGCAGCACCTTCAGTTCAATTTCTCCCATCATACGCAAACAAACAATGTTAATGAAATCCTTGGAAACATTAAAATAACCATAATGCTTAAAATTCAAAATGCATAATTCATAAAGTCCATGCTTGCATACAATGTTCACATTAAACCTTATGACACAGGGTTAAGAGACCAGCGAACGCTAGAAAGGATGAACCATTCTCCTAGTTCAGTAAAATAACATTGATCCCAAAAAGATGAAATATAACAGGTGACATGTAAGCTGCAGGGAAATATCTTCTCAGAAGATAGAACTTTTCTTCTTTTTTTTTTTTTTCCCACAATCCTCCAATTTTCCACAAAGACTGCACAAATTCAACTTAAAGTGCAAAAATCCCTATTTGATCCATCATGTCTACCTGACTGACCTGAAACAAGAGAACTGAACAATGGACACACAATGGAAGAATAAAAAATAATAAAATAAAAATCAAACACATTTTCATTAGTCTCCAAAATATAAAGTATAACAACATAGCACTAACATACACTTAAACATGAGTGTTGTAAATGGAATTTTTCTTTTGACATTGTTACTTGCTTTAGGATTTGGTTTCTCAGTAGCTTATATCAACTAATTTCAGAGTCTGGCTGTCCAGCATGGATGTACAGATTGCATGGTTACAGGACCATAAATGTCAGCAAACACATACGGTAGTCTTTCCATGCTGCTGAAGCAGAACTTGGACATTTTCAGACTGTTTCTGACCATTGCCGCCACCACCGCTCCTCGCCGAGGACTGTGTGCTTGGTTTCTTTGAGGATGTACATGAGGACTCGTTAAGAGGGCACTGGGACAAACTATGACGGGGTTTCTTCAGCACGGGTGAGGAGCCGTCCTCTAGCACCCGCTTGCCTGTAGGCACTCTGTCACAATGGGCCTCATTTTCCAATGAGTCATTACAAGGCAGGTCTTCAGAGTTTGTAAGGCTATCAGGAGATGATTCAAATATCATACCATTTTGCTGACCTGGGATGGTCAGTACTTGAAAGCCAGGAACCTAAAAAAAAAGAAGGAACTATAAATTAAGCTTGAATGTGGTGTTATTTTAAATCACAATCCTGCCTTCTAAAATAAGGCATCATTAAATGGATATTTCTGTTGTATTTTTAAAACAGTTTACCCAAAGAAAAGAAGAATTGAAAAATGTTCTCACTCTTAGGCCACTCAAGATAATTATGAGATTGTTTGTTCATTGGAAGAGATGAACTGTTCACCAGGGGATCCTATACAGTGAATGGGTGCCGTCAGAATGAGTCCAATCAGCTGATAAAAACATCATAATCCACAAGCTGCGTGCTTATAATTAACAAAATCTTTTTTTACCTTTAAACCATTGCTTGCAGCTACAATACAATGTAAAAACATTGTCTTGTCTAAATTTAGAGAGAAAAATGGACAGATCAAGCACTGTTAACAACTGAAAATAGACAGGTTGAATTATGAACTGGTATTTATGCCAGAGCCAACAGTTTAAAGTGAAAACGCCCTATTGATAGATTTGTTTCTTATAAACGCACTGTTTTTTTTACTTTGAACCAATGGACATTATATTGTGGATTATTCTGATGGTTTATATATAAACTATTGTGATGTTTGGAGCACCCATTCACTGCATTGGATCCATTGGTAAGCAGACCTGCCAACCAAATATATTTGTAATCCTCTAGTAATTGACACCGCCTTTATTACGTATAGAATATATATTTCTGCCTCATCCTGTGATAAGGAACTAAGTTTAAGAAAGATAAGAAAAGTTATTTCTACCATTCGACTAATGTTGTTAAGGATTTTATAATGTTCTATTTTGTTAGACAACAGGATTAGAAATGCTTTTCATCACAAGTCATTACTAGAGAAGATGTTTTACGTGTGCTGCTTTTTCAAATGGAGAAGCATGTAACCTTACAGACACACACAGCCAGAACCAGTTTGGAAAGAAATAAAATGTGGACAATATCTAAAAGAAATAAAAAATGCTCTCATTGATTGAACGTGTAGACAAAGGCGTAATCAGGTTGTTGCATAGTTTAGAGTCACAACTGGTACCAGCATACTTTGAGGTCAAAATTAGGGTTGGGCGATGTCTAATGTGAAACGTCACGAGGGACCATGATATCGTTGTCGCTGTAGCCGGTAGGGGGATGGGGGGAAGGGAGCGGTTTAGCTGTAACTAAAACACCAAGCCCCGCCCCACGACTGACAAAACAGTGTTCACGTGAGCGCAGGAGTGATCGTGCACGAGTGCTTGAGTTGTGCGCGGATGACACATCAAGCGCGTACAAGGGTTTGATATGAGCTCGCTTATTAATGGCATAGATTTGCCGCCATAGATAGGCATCGCAATGTCTATCGGCGATGGACGATGGCATCGTCTATCGACCCAACCCAAGTCAAAATACATACAGGTTAGCAGGTCTGGGTGAGCAAGTGATACAATGCTAAAGTTCTCCAAATATATCCCGATGAGGAATCAAACCGCTACATCTTGGATAGCCTGACGTGGGTACATTTTTTTGTGTCCGCTATGCCTTAAAACAGCAAATCTGAAACATTCCTAACCTGAGTGGGCAAAGAGTTGGTGCAAGATTTAGTAACGGAGCCACACTTTGGTCCTTGTAGATTATACACAGTCTCATAAGGGGGCAAGCACTCAGAGGATGTCCCGAACGGCTCCAAACAGATAACAATGGCACTGGTATTATCAGCACGGAGCATGCGTTGACGCCATCTCAGTAAGGCATGGTTCACAAGCAGAACAGCATTTGAAACATTTTCCTTTTGGTTCTTTGCCTGTTGGAATAAACATTTAGATAAGCAAACATTTCGAAATGGCAATAAAGAAACGTCCTGAAGCATAAAGTTGGATTGTTCACCTTGGCATTGTCATTTTCCTGACAAATAGACACAGCCTCCTGTGGTGACACCATGTTCCATAACCCATCACTGCCTAAAATGATGTAACGGTGCTGCTTCAAATCCAGCTTGATAACAGCGGTATCAGGCTCTGGTGAGACTACAAACTCTCCACTGTAGAAGTCGTAACTCCACAGGTCACCTATAAACATTTCACACAACAATGAAATCGCTCTGTATCGAACTCACAGTCAGGAGCAGAAAAGGATTCTCTCTTTCTATTCTGCTGCTTGATTAACATTTACATACAGCAGCAGCATGCTGACATAATTTTAAAAGTATTTGTCCATTCAAACACCATAAAATGACTCCGTCGACTGTCCTGAGAGGCCCCAGGCCACTGTTGAGCCCTGACAATTCAGGTTAAACATCTGAACAGCCTATGTTGCAATTCAACATTCTGTTTGTCATTGCTAAAGTATATCATGCTGGTGTGTTGCAATTTTCAGACAGCAGACAATCTTTTGCTGACTTGTTGGATGTGTTGAAACTCACTCAACATTCTAATCACTGTTTTTCCAAACATAACAGCAACTATGACATCATGTAATGAAATGGCATGAACGTCTTACCAAGAGCTCGGGCCACAGCCAAAAATGGGATCTGATCGATGACGGTGCTCCTTCTTACTGGTCCATTGTGGGTAAGCCTAGGTCTCTTCCACACCACCCTATTGACTCCAGACTTTTTAATGACACTAGAGAAAAGATGTGAGAGTAATCTGTGATGGATCTCATCAGTTAAACTTTAATGCCCCCCCCCAAAAAAAAAACGATGACCAAAGATAGATCCTTCTACCTGAATAAGTCTGAAAACTTGCTCATTAGAGTTTAAACCTTCCCCTAAGCCAAACATTTTAAGGGACAAGATAATGATACAGGCCACTGGATGCTGGTCTGTATCATGTTGACAAGCTTTTAATGTTCTTTTAGGCTAAAAAAGCTTGTGTTTAGATTATGATAATGAGGACAAATGCCAGAGCATGTTTGGCTATGTTGTCCCACTTTTGAAGCTGTGGATGCATAAACAAAGACCAGTCAGACCACTGCGGATACACAGCTAAAAGAAAGGGGTAGTGTTTTCCTGATCCGCGTCGACATAAAATAAAAGAAGGAGCATGGTTCCTTTTAGAGGTTAAACAAAAAAGCATATTGCAAGATAATCAATTTCAAATGTAAAAATGATTTTGTCCAGCACATGCTTCTAAATACTGTTTACCAGAAGTGCAGAAGTTCACTAAAAGAGTATGTGAATACAGTTTGTTGAGATTAGTTGTGTGTGTTAACGTATTTATTAGAATCAACTCACCTGCCACCAAGCCTCTCTATTCTCTCCCTTTCCTTTGGGAGGTCAGGTTTGTGGTCCTGTGTAATTTCTACAGCTCGAATGAACTCATCAGAGGGGTGATCCTGCACCCCTAACACCACAGCCGAGTCCCCAACGTGGGCAACATACATACGGTCGCGTCGTATTACAACAATACTTGCAGTTGTACCTGATGTGCTGGGAAGTCCAGTAACCGTCTTTGGCCACTCCGCTAAAAGAAAGCAGATGATAAAATAGATCAGGGATGAATTAATCTCTCCGTTTCAAATGAGAGCAAAAAATTGTGTACATGTGGAAGAAAACGAATCAAATCTTTTCTTTGCAGAGAAAGTGCGTTGAGGTCAAGGACGTGAGACATTCCGCTAGAAATTTCTTCATGAAGGTGAATAAATGAAAAACATGCTTGCAATTCAGAATCAATGAGATATTGATGAGTTTTACAACTGGTCAAACTAATTTAGGTCACGCCCTACTAAGCCAGTCCTAACTTGATATCCAATGCTATATTGTGCCTATAATAAATACATTGTATTTGTTTTTTGTTTTGGCTTGCATTTATGTTTATGCTTGTGTATTTAATAAGTTAACATGGTTGTTTGTTGTTGTTATAGGTAACGTTAGGTACTCAATTAACTGTGCGACCAAGTCATATGTTAGTGAATTCACTTTCCCCATAAAGGGGTCTCAGTTTGCAGGTGTCTACGGTGTTGAGCTGTTATTTCTTATCTGATGTGCTGTCACTCTAGTTCAGATATGTATTGGTTGTTTGGTGTGGCCTGCAGTGGTTGTGCAGCTTCGTTTTAGCGGGACGCATCTGATGTTGCAACCTTCATTCAGAAATATCAGCTAACGTTACCCTGAATTTTTCCATTGCACGTCCATAAATTGGCAGAGACTCCACAGCAGGGTTTAAGAAGAACGTGTAACGTTATCTATAACGTCCTATTTCATAACTTACGTAATTTCTTCCACATGGCATGGTGACAAGAGATGAATCCCTTTCTCAGAGCCGCGCACACCTCGTCGTCGTCTTCAGACCAAAAGCCTCTTTGTTTTTTTATGTGGTCCCACAAATGGCTGCGAGCAAAGCGCGCGGCGTCCGGACCCCCGTGTCCGTCGAACACGGCGAACATCCCCACAGCCCGCGGCCAACGGCCGTTTTTAGACGGATGAGAGGAGGGCATCGACGCCTGCTGAAGAGTAGAGCTTGGCTCGTCGTCTTGAACATAAGTTACAGTGATAGATCCAGGAATGGAGTCTTGGATCGAGGCGTCGGAGTTTTGGTCTTTTGCTGGTGCCGCGATCTCGCCACGTTCGGCGGCGTCCAATTCATCTTCACTCGGCTCATCCTCCTGCTTCATCGTCACTAAGTCCTCCATGTATTTCCTGCCGCCTTGGTCATAATAAATACTTGCTCGACAGGAAAATACCTCATCCATGTTTTGATCAGACAGAACGGCCGGTAGAATAGCAGCGTTTAATGTTTAGGCAGGACTGTGGCCGGGTGCGCGCTTTCCTCTTTGTTTACCTTCGATGTTGTGCGCATGCGCAGAAGCACCATGACAATTCAGGGGTCAGTGGAAGACCTAGGCTATTTGACCCTTGATTTGATTGAGAAGAGTCCTTGAGATAGCCACAACGTAATACAATTATAAGAACGCTAACTCATAATAATATAATATCTAGCTATCTGTCTGTCAGTCTGTCTTAAAGTTAGTAAATATAGTAAGGAAAAGCATGTAACATGCTATCATCACATCACATGCATCTTTTTTAATGAAATGCTTATTTAATGTCTTTACTTCATTGTATTCCAGCATCTGTATTACAATAGTGTTGACAATATGGCAGCTAATATTGTGTAGTTTTGACTGTTCACATGCTCATTGTTTATTCCCCTTGTTTTATTTATTACATTATTTAGAGCTTTGCTTAGATATAAAATGACAGCATACTGCAAATACATTTACATATAAGGGCATGCTTCAGTTTAATGCATGACTAGGCAACTAGAAAATACTATTATGCATAATCTATATAGTTGTGTATTTGTACAAGCAATTATTTCATTTTAAGTTACAAATCGAAGGAGTCTTTAACCTCGTGCTTATTTGTCTGAAAAGCAGTTCCCTATAGCGAGTCTTGAAAATCAAGATAGACACCCAGAAAGCTTATTGTTAACTGTCTATTGAAATTGGTGTTCAGTAATTTTAGTACACTCATTCTAGAGTAGACAGGCACCGTAGGGTGTAGTTGTTACATGTAAAGTGGTGTCCAGCAGATGGTGCTTTAAGCCTAAAAGATACAATGCACCATTATCTGTTTTTATACTGTTAGAGTATTTATTAGACTTTTATTAATAAGTCTATAATAAAGTATATTGGCTTATTTTCTTTTTTGCTTTTTTTTATTGTTTTTTTATCTGAACGATCAGCTGTGTGTGGCAAATAAACGTGGTCAAATCACAAACGAAATGACTTTTATTTTGAAACCCCGCCTACTTCGGTGCGCGCAACCGTTCTGGAAGTGGAAACTGTTGTCAACGGAAGTAGATTGAGTGATAGTCGGTCCCTGTTGATCGAGTGCACCTTACAAGCCAGATTTAGGGGTGCTGCACTTGCCAGAGGTAAAACCGTATGAAGTTTTAAAGCTTTGAAACATATTTATTTGTCTATATTTCACAAACATTCATTGAATGCCTATATTTCATTTGAATTGCCTTTTTGTTTCAGTTAAATCAAAAACCTTACGTGAGCTCGCCTCATGAATTGGGCTCAAAGACTTTTGGCGGCTTCTGTGATGATATTGATGCATTGTAGTAGTCCTCACATTCGTTACAGAGACGTAATGTATTGTGAACACGCTCTAGCAATGTATTTAAACGTTCGGATCCCTTGTTGGAAGTGTCGTGTTATCACTAATACGCTTATGCAGGGCTTTTTATAGTCTGTGTTCATGAGAGGGTTTATAGTGATGCCTTATTGTGTGATTCGAAAAGTTCTGGTCGTGTGATCAAGCATGCAATTACATTGAGGGTGAAATGTTTTTGCTTATTGTATTCTTGTCTTCTCTCGTTTAGGTTTAGGGATTTCTTCAGCTCTCCACCTTTTGCTTTAGGACAGGCTCCCAGCCATGGTGAGGCTCGCTATCATCATTCTGTTATGATGAAAAAACTGAGGGGGTCCAGATATTTAAACGTTGTGCTTGTCAGATAACTTGTATGGGGAATGGGGTTAATTTTGTTAATTATTATAATTTTCATTCCATGACAAATTGTTCACCTGTCTTTCTTTTTCTCTCTTGGTCAGTCTGCTGTGGTGGATTTAAAGACGAAGGAGGAGAAAGACGCGGAGTTGGATAAAAGAATTGAAGCTCTACGGAAGAAGAATGAGGCTTTGGTCAAGAGATATCAGGTGAATTTAACCCCCGAAATCTGATACACTACTGACACTCTGCCAGTTTCTTTTTTTTATATGGTGCACCGCTAGTAATTATTTAATTTGATTTGAAGTATTATTCATTGGACATAGATGCAGTCCTTGAGATGTTCAGATTCAAGGCTTTTACCTTTGTCAGTTTGATTAATTCATTCAGCTTGCTTGTCTTCTCTTGTGTCACCAGGAAATACAGGAAGATAAGAAAAAGGCAGAGCAGGAGGGCATCGCTGTGACAACAACTCGCAAACCCCGCCCTCATGAGCCGGAGTCTGAACGGAGAAAGACGGAAAAGGAAATCTTCACAGTGACCGTTGATTTGTCCAAACCTGCTGGGGTAAAGAGAGATGGCGGAATATTTTCATAGAATGGCCACTGAAATATGAAACATGAAGGACTGAAAATTAGGGCTGGGTGATATAGATCTACATACTGCGCACCCCTACAAAGATCTGATTGTTGTCTTCACAGCCATTGACTCCATAGTTTGTTTGACACTTTTTGCTCTTGCTGTTTTAATGGAAATATTTAATATTAATAAGTAAATAATATGTTTCTTAACTCAAGTTTGATTTTTGAAGCACCTAAAGCCACGTCCAAACAAAGTCGATTTGCCTCGGCTCCAATATAGAACAAGCATGTAGAAGTTAATTAGCACTGCTATTCCTCGCAGCTCTAAGGATTTTAATTTCCCACCTGGGGAAGGCTGAGACGAGCTGTAGAGCATTTTAATCAATACCTGTAGAGTTTCAGTGGATCACAGATGGCCCGCACAGCTGTGGTGAACCCTCCTATCGTGGTCTGAGAAGGTCATCCCTTTCAGTAACTGCAAAGTGGGGGCATTTTCTTCAAATATACTTGTTGAACTAGACAGATGGGCATTGCCCTTTAAAGAATTATAAATAATAAGAGTGATTTCCAGTTTAAAAAACAAAAAAAAAGTAGGTATGGCAACATGTCTAATGCAGTTGGGAATTGGAAATGTTTCCTTGGGAACAGAATTAACAAAATAAGTTTAAATGCCTAAAATTACTACAAAAACTAAAATAAAAGTAAATAAAAGCTAAACATTAACAATAAAACTTACAAAAAAAAAGAGCATATCAAATTACTAAATTCCTAAACTAAATCGAAAAATGAAAATATTAAAATAGGTTAATAGATTTTCTATTAGTATATAAATTATAATAAAATTATGCTCTTGAACTTTTTACTCTGGGACTAAAAGCTCTTTACCTTCGTGCTACCTTTCTAGGAAAAGCGTGTGGTGAATGACAGGAAACCAGCCGCTCATCGTGGTGAACAAGGCCCAGCAGAAGAAGAGGCTGGTTGGCCTCATGAGGAGAGTCCTCCTCACAGAACAGGATCGGGCCGGTTGAGCAGAGGTGGCCAACGCGGCGGAAGAAGAGAGCCACGTCCAAACAAAGTTGAACTGTGGTCGGAAAGGCAACCTCAGGATGGTGATGGTGGAGAGGGTCCAGCTCGAAGTGAACGCTCATCTAGAGGAGGACGGAGAGGAGGAAGAGGTGGAGGGGGCGGGGGAGGGGGCGGAGGAGGAGGAGGAGGAGGAGGAGGAGGAGGTGGAGTTGGAGTTGGAGTTGGAGTTGGAGGAGGAATGCAAGGAGGACCAGGCTCAGACAGGAAATCAAAGGTCACTATTGACAGTCACTGGTGACTTTTTCCGTATTATTTTGTGATTGAGATATTGTAGAATACAGTTGTGGTACATTTACTTACAAAGTCACTTGTAGGTGTGTATGACACAAGTCCTACGTTGCCGTTGCTTGCAAAATGAATTATTTGAACACAGCAGTGCTTCTTCAAGCACATGTTGTATCAAAGTAAGACAAAAACAATGCTGTTTAAATAAATACTAGGAATTTAACAAGCCATGACAGTATTCTTAAAGGAATAGTTCACCCCAAAATGAAATTTCTGTTGTCATTTACTCACCCTGTTAGTATAGTAAAGTTACTAACTTTCTTCAGAATATCTTCCTTTGCAGTGTTTAATATTTTAGATCTTCATTGAAACGGCACAACAGATTTAGGTTTTAAACACAAGAATCAAAATTGATATCCAATTTCTCAGGAGTGGGAGGAAAAAAGAAGACAGAACATAGAGAAGATGAATGAAGAGATGGAAAAGATTGCTGAATATGAGAGAGGTCAAAGGGTATGTTTTGGTCAACCCAAATTTCTCTTTTCGTTGTTTCATTCCAGTTCCTATATTATATACGCACACATACACAACTTAATATTTAATTTTGGAAAGGCTGATGGTGAGAAGAACCCCATCAGAAACTTCCTTGATGACCCACGGCGTAGTGGGCCAATACCAGAAACTGACCGCAAGGAGGGAAGCCGGCGACATGTCCGCAACTGGGGTGGTGTGGACTTTGACAATGTGAAGACTGGTCCAGAGGTTGAGAAAGAATGGACGGTACTAAGCAGAAAAGCAGTTTGGTTTCATTTAAGCTACTAGACAAATAAGTGATGAAATGTGTCATGAAGACATTTATAATGTTGCATAAAAAAAGTGCCAAAAGCAGAACTGTGTAAGAAATGTTTTTCACCCTTTCAGCACATTAAAATGTTTTCTGAAGGATTATTTGACACTGAAGTCTTGAGTAATGGCTGTTGAAAACACAGTTTTCAAACTTTCCTTCTCTCTTTTTTTATCTCATAACAGAATCGTAGGCCAAGCGGCAAAGGCTCAGTGGATATGACTCTATCCATGACTGGTCGAGAAAGAGCAGAGTATCTCCGCTGGAAAAAGGAGCGAGAACAGATTGATGAAGAACGTCTGGCTCGTCACCGTAATGCCACTGGCCAGTGGAGACGAGAGTGGGATGCCCAGAAAACAGATACAATGTGAGAATTAAAGATAGAAATGCTCACAACTGTAGCAAGATTATGCCATATGGTTATGGGATCCTTAAAGGGCTAGTTCATTCAAATAAAAGTCTTTAATTTCATTTTATATGGGTTCATTCTGTGCGTTTACCAGAACGGTATCATAAATGATAACAGAATTTTATATGTTGAGTTGAATTATCCCTTTTAGTGCCATCTAACCCTATCATTTCTGTCCGAGTGTTAAAAAGAGACAGATAAATTGTGTATAGGAGTAATTCATGCTGACAGGGTGAGAATGAGACGACCAGTGACCCTGTGGCGTTTTCACAGGTTCAAGGAGGACTCGGCTGTGGCTGGAGAGGGCACACAAGAACAAAGCAACAGGAGAGGTAAATCACACACACATACTTCCACACCCATCACAGTGACCACCTGACACCTGTTCTGCACAAACCATGAATGTCACCCCACATTTGTCGAGTGTCTATTAATTTCATGCAGTCAGCCAACAGACTATAATACTCCAACTAAAGCACTGAGTAGTTGCAGGTACATGTTTGTACACATTTATTAAATTGCTTTTTTGTGGCTCTTTGGTGATGTTTTGTGCTGTGGTTTCTCAGCAGCTAGGGGGCGCAATGCCCATGTACAGCAACGCGGTGGACCTTCAGGTCAGCTTAAGGCATGGGACTGTGTGTGTGTGTGTGTGCGTGTGGCGAGTGTGTCTTTACCCTGCTTCACATTGGCCCTAGTCTGAGTGCAAGTCAACAGCTGCTCCTACGCTGATAGTTTCTAATTGCTTTTCACTCCATAATAAGTTACAGCGGGGAGTGTGTGTGTGTGTGTCTGATTGGATTATCTATTGTCTAAAATGCAGTGCGCTGGATAGCTGAGATAACATTTCCTTCTCATTGCTTTCTGCCAGTTGCCCAGCCATTATTTCAAACTTGCTTCCTGGTCATTTTGCAGACGACATATACCCAGCAACTCCTTGCATTTTTGACTTTAGTGAGGTCTTTGCACATTGAGACTGAAATTATGGCATGTTAATGACCTCACGTTGGGTCGATCACATTTACACACTGCTTTAAAAAAAATTAATGGATCAGGTACGATTTTCAGCATTTTGGCATCTAAAGCGAGCATTTTGATGGGAAAGGATGAGAAATACGAAAAAAAACACACTTTTCCTGACTCAGTGTACAAGGACCTTAACCTTAAAAACTCACAGTAAAATGTTTCTTTAACCGGTTGCATGAAACTAGTTGAACAAATTAGCATCACCAGTCATTTTCAGCACAGGTCTGAAAAGTCTCAATTTCATTCTTAGACTTTTAAGACTATAAAATTTAAAATGGAAATCTCCAGAAATCTGAAATTTTAATTTCATTTTTAACTTGTCCCAATATCAGAAACTAAAAATGTATTTAAAATGTTTAATCCAATGACAGCCCAATTTTAGAATGTTCTACGAGCATTGTCAGTTGTTATGTAAAATGCATTTCTGCTTTATTATATACAATAATGTAATATTTTATTGTTTAAAACAATGTAATTAATTTAAACGTATACAGGACTAGTTTTAACCTTTCAACAGTTGTTGTTAAAAAGAGGCCTTGCATCTTCTGAGATGTTTTAAACGAGGACATCAGTTCAACACGTTTCACTTTGGTGCTCTGGGTACTTTAATCCAGCAAAACTAAATGTCTTAAGCAAACGAAATGTTACATTTTTCTAGATATGCACTGTAAGAAGTGTTCTGTTATGTTTAGGATTGTAGCATATGTCTAATTGGCTTCTACTCGAATACTGATATTCAAAAGCTTTTATTCATAACAAACCTAAGTACCTCTTTTGCATCAAAGAAAGTCTCGCAGCTTTTGACACATGCTCATTTGCTGATGTCTTGGCTTTGAGTGCTTCACAAACCCAGTATCTACCTCACAACGTTCAAGTCAAGTCTCATCACAGTGCTGTCAAATCAAGGGCACATTTGCATGTTTTTCTCATCCATTCCCTTCCTCTCACCCTGAAGGGTGATGCATAGAGGGGCAATCCATCAGAATGACGGGGTGCCATCTGTTACTCTAAGCCCAGGGTCATCTCTCTCCACCGCAGATTTCAGACGCAGAATTGTTTTTCAAGGTCTTGCTCAGCCCCACATCACCCTTCAAAGATAAATATTGCTGTTATTTCTCTTGTGCAGAAGACAACAAGAAGCCACCCAAGGCACCAACCTTTGGGGACTTCTTGGGACAGGGCAAACCCAGACAAGGAGGACGTGGGCGAGAGAAGGGTCGCGGTCAAGGCAAAAGCTACAGGTATGCAATAGTCCTCTGTATTGTGGTGAATGATCCATCTTCTGAAAGGCCACTATACTAAGTGTTTTGGGGCAGTTTGGAGCTAAACTTTGCAAAACGTTGGCCCTCCAGGAGCAGGATTGGTCATTCGTGTCCTAGCAATCTTATTATGACTTAACTAGACTATTTTTTCTTTCCTGTGTTGATGTCCTATTAAAATAGGTAGTATGGGACATCAGTTCTGCCCTATAAATTTTACCATCCACACTTGGGAATGCCTCATTCAGGCAATAAGTGACCCATAAATGCACCATTTGGGATGGCCCCATTAAAGACTTTGTCCCTCTAGTAGCCACTAGGCTTTAGTTATGTTGTCTAAACCTTGGTCATCAGATCAGATGCATTACTATTTTCACCTAGTAACATTAACATTAAAATTCATTTCATATGCATCTGAGATGAACCTATGTTACTGGAGTTATCAGGAAAGGAAGCAAATGAAAAGTGTAAGGAGTATATTGTGTGTTTGGAATATTGTTTTGGTGGTGCTTTGTGCTCTGGGACTCATTCAGGGCAGCTACTGTTTCTACTACAATGTGGTCTCCAGGATATGCTTGTGATCATATCACTAAAATGCATCTTAATACCATATGGAGTCTGAAATTGCTGTTTGGAGCAAGTGGCATTATCGATAAGAAATTATCATTTCATAATGTTCATTGACCAACATACTTCCTTCTTAAAGCATGCATGATAATCGGTGGGAAGGAGAAAATGAAGAGGAGAAAGGAAGAAAGGAGGAGCAAGAGAAAGAGAAGGATGAAGAGAAGGTCAAAGAAAAGGAAAATGAGAATAAGGATGATACCCTCAAGGCTCCGTTGTCAGAAAAGGTAAGTGGCCTAAAATTACTTAGTAGGTACTGAGCGTCATGGTACTACGAGTTTTTTTGAAGAGCCTTATGAATAAAGGTTGTTTTTAATTACTCTGTTTCAATTGTTCCTGACCTTCTCTTGCTGTGCAGAAGACTGATGGAGGCGTTGCTGAAGAGGATGACGATGAGTGGGAGGATGCCAGTGATGGTGAAGAGGAAGATGTGGAAGAGGAAGGCGCGAAAGATGCTAAACCAACAGAAAAGACCCCTACCTCTCCTGCACCCTCTACTCCCAGTCCAAAAGAACAACGTACCCCAAGACCCAAAGTCCACATCCCTTCCCCACAGGAGACGCTCAGTACACCAGAGGGAGCTAAACCCCTCAGCCCTTTCTCCCCACTGGATGGGCACCAGCCAGTATCAGACTGGGGTGAAGAAATGGAGATGCTTTCTCCGAAGAGCAGTCTGGGCGAGAGCCCTCTGAGGCCGAGCAGCACTGAAAGCAGTCCAGCTCAGCCCAAGAACGACCCAGCTGAACAAAACACCACGACCGCCCCCAGCCAGCCAGAAGAACCAGAAAGCAAAGAAAGTACATCTACAGGTGGAATAATTATGGTCTTTATTTAGTACTTCAGTTTCTCCTTTTAGCGGTGAATGTCTGGAGTGTGCTTCATTTTTCCATCTGCCATTACATCTCACACATGATTAAGCATTCTAGCATTTCAATCCATGGTGTGTACACATCAAAAGCAAAATTAATTATTAGCTTGAGTACATTGCATACAATTACCGTACCGCTCAGTGGAAGCTTCAGCTTTATTTCCGTACTACTTTTTCACATTCAGTGGTGGAGTCCGCTTCCTGTGAAATGTCAAAGGAGCCTGTACCAGCTGATTCTGCCGACACTACCACCTCAAGCAGCCCTGACACAGCAGATCCCGTAGTGCCGCCCACCCCAGACAGCGCCAACCAGAACAGTAAGTCAAAACAATTAATATAGCATACAAAGTTTATGGTTTCTTCCAAATGAATCATTAACATCTCCTGCATATCCTGTTTTTCAGAAGACAGTGATGCCCCTATTGTAGAGCCGGATCAGAGTCAGCCTGAAACGAATGTTGTGGATGATATAGCCGAGGATTCTTCTGATCAACCGTCCTCAGGTGCTGTTCTTATTACCAGCTTTGAGACTGTGGCTTTTCGAAAGAGGTCCCTTGCTACAGCTGACTTCTAACAACTAATCAACGTCCTCCCCTTTTCTCTGTGCACATCAGTCTTTCTGGTCTCTCTGTCTCTCCCTCCCTGTTCACTACAATCATGTCTCCTTTATGTTCCCCGTGTCCATCTGTCTCATGGCATGAGATGGCGTCTGCTATCGGGCTTGTCTCTATCGTCTTTGACAAATGGGAATGCAGCTCCTCAGGCTATGACAGTCCTCCCTTCCTCTGGGACTGACTGCTTCTGTCTGCAGCTTCACACTGGCTGTCATTCTCCACTGTGAACCTTGCACACCTCCTCCAGCACGACTAATATCCCACGTTTACTCTGCTCCCGGATTCCCCCTCATTGTCGTTCATGCACCTCTATGATTTCGCACCTTTACCTGGATGACATGTTTGGATATGGGTTTTGCCTTTTTCCCCTTTCATGCATGTCACAAACTGCTTGGGCAAATAATTGTTGTTTTGATCATTTTTATTTCATTTCTGCAAAAGCATATATATATATATATATATATATATATTTGTGAGTGTGTGGACTGCAGCCGTGAATGATCCATAACATCATCCCAACAGGATCCCATTTGATTGCTGTTTAGGATCATTATCATTGAGGGGAAAGCTGTTTGGCTTTTCTCCCAGAGCAGCTTGCAGAAATGAATTACACAGGGTAAACATAATGTGGTCCAAGAGACTGTATGGCATCTTATTAGATTTCATGTCATTTTAATGTTCATAATGTATGAATGTTTATCAAGCCACACAAAATGAATGTAAACCAGAGTTTAAATAGCTATGTTTCCATCCACCTGTTTTTATGTGCGTTTTGGAATATCACATAAGAAAAACATTGGATAAAAATGCCAAACTGTTCATACATTCTAAAACTCAAATTCTGTTGGATGGAAATGGTGCTTTATTTGCAAAAGTTTTATGTTATGTTCCAGTTTTGCACATATTTGGGTGGAAACATAGCTTATGAGGGTAGTTTTTACAAATTAAACCCACTGTTCATTCATATAGAACTGTAAAAAAAAAAAGTCCTCCAAAATGATCAGGGTTCCTGCAGTTTTAGTGAACTTAGAAATATCATGAAATTTTCTAAATCATGGAAATTTGTGAGTAATCTTCTAGCTATGCCTTGTTTGAAATTTAATCAACTAGAGTTTTTACTGATTTTGAATAAAAGATTTAACGTGGCGTGTTTGGATATGTATAGCTTAAAGGTGCCATAGAATGGAAAACTGAATTTACCTTAGCATGGTTGAATAATAACAGTTCAGTACATGGACATAACATACTGTGAGTCTCAAACACCATCGTTTCCTACTTCTT
>JAUMHQ010000022.1:1506420-1524867 GCA_032361165.1 Enteromius paludinosus | reverse complement strand
TCACCTACATCTTGGATGCCCTGGGGGTAAGTAAATAAACATCAATTTTTCATTTTTGGGTGAACTATCCCTTTAATGTAATGAATTACAGTTGATCACATATGGGCTGTGCTTTATAATTGCGCTGTATTAAAATTATTTTTCGAAGTTGTAAATAAAACAAATATTTTTGCAGTACGTCATTACAAGAAAATACTATTTTCTAATTTAGTGTTACTTTACATTTCTTTGTGAAAATGACTAGCAATTGATCCGTCTTGTAACCATGAAGTAAAGGTCTCTATTGCGTTAAGGTCAGATTTCAACTCTTCCGCTCATAGGCTTCATGTAATCAGTGAGCTTTTAAGATGGTGCAACTTTGCCACATTGACCTGTTATGAACACAGCTGCAGCAGCGGGACCGTCCCCTGCCGCATCTCCGGCCTCACTGCAGATCAGGTCGAAGGAGATCATGGATGTTTCAAGTCCAAGGACTGAAGCTTCATCAATGGAGCCTAGTTCCAAGCTTTTCTGCTGCAGATCCGTGAGGCGTTGCATCCCTCAGGTATACAGACAGGAGCTCTACCACATCCTGCGCATGACCGGACCCCTGGTATGAATATTTTGTCTCTTTACACTCATGTGTAAAATATATATCTGTTCATATGAACATAAAGGAAATTTTATGTAAATTTCACCTCATGTGGCAAAGAATGAATCTGCTAACCAGAAAAGCAGAGGTGTCATCATTTTCTCCATATAGCTCGGTGCTCTCATATACTTCTCATCCACTGAGAATTCTCAGGTTGTCATTCCAGGTTGCATCGCGCATTCTGAATTATCTCCTGCCATTTGTCATAACAATGTTTTGCGGTCGCCTGGGAAACAGCGTGCTGGCTGGTTATGGAATGGCTTCAGCTGTGAGTTAATGTTTCCGCTCTGCTCATTGTTTCTCTGGAGTGTTACATGCTTCTTCGCTTTGTGGTAAAACGAAACACTGGTGTATGAAATGCAAATGTTGGCACAGTATTGTAAAAGTTTAGCCATCAGGGGTTTGACGTATCATAAGCCTTTGGTTTTGAAGCTTGTGTATTGAACTAGTTCAGAGCATGGCTGAGAAGTAGCTGATGCTTGTTATTCTGATTTATCAGACGATAAACATAACAACTGCAGCTACGGGTGGAGGTCTTGCACTGGCGGCTGACACACTTATCTCTCAGGTATGAAATATGTTTGGATATGCAGTGGGATCCAACAGGATGAGGTCACACCAGACAGCTAGGATTGAAATCTAAATTGAATTAGGAAAAAAAGTCAAATAAATTTTATGTTTAGTACCATGTGAGACATTCAGAAATACAGAGTTCTGATCTCATGTTTTTGTCAGACCTTTGGTGGGAAGAACCTGCACCGTGTTGGCATCATCTTGCAGAGGAGTGTCCTGATCCTCCTGATCTTCTGTTTGCCATGTTGGGGTCTGCTCATCAACACCCAGCCCCTTCTTCTGCTGCTGGGTCAAGATCCAGAGGTGGCCAGGTGATTCATTTGTTTAAAATTCTTGTTTAGTAGAATATCTCATTTTAAGTAATACATATGTTGAATTTTTTTTTGTTCGTATTAAAAATGTTGTAAGATGTTACAATATATTTAGTTTTATTTGTCTCAGCCTATAAGCATTGTATTGTAGATTTGAGAAACATTTACGTACCCTCAGGCCATCCAAGTTGTAGATGAGTTTGTTTCTAAACAGATTTGGAGAAATTTACCATTACATGACTTGTTCTCTAATAGATCCATTGCAGTGAATAGTCCAAACTGCTGATAAAAATCTAAATTATACGCAAGTAATCCACATGGCTCCAGTCAATAAATTAACATCTTGTGAATCAATAAAGCTGCATATTTGTATGTGATAATAATAATGCTGCAAGACAAATGTGCAGCTTTCACTTCACAAGATATTAACTGATTATTGTGATATTTTTATCAGCTGTTTTAACTATATTTACAGCTAATTAAATTTTTGGGATGAATGTCTAACAACATGTATTGAGGCTTATGCTAAAAACAAGAAAAACTAATATTTTTCAGTGGAAAAAATCTTCAAGGTATATTCTCTAAAACATTTCGCTTCAAGAAAATATATCTTGTTTTAAAAACATTTATATTGGATATTGATTTATTTATCGGCCAACACTAGGTTGTGTTAAAAACGATGTGCTGAATGGCTCATTGTTTACTGTTTAGAATAAATAAATAATTTTGACTAGAAACAAAAAAGCAATATTTATTTATGTTTGTGTAAAGTTATTGATACCCAAGGATTTGCACAAACAAGATGACAGTCCTTCCTATCTCTAGCAAATATATTTTGCGACATACTTTCCAAAATAAATATTGACGATGTTGTTAAATGAGGCATTTTAATGTGCACAGGCACACGTTCTAATACTCAATTTAGATGCGGGCCAAGATGGAAATGACACTGCGCAGCAGATTTATTCTGCTGTATGAAAACTCCCAGCACTCTTTTTTTAAAATCATTCATGTTGCCTTGTCCTCTATATCACAGTTACAAATGTGCTTCTTTTCAGGATAGCTCAACTCTATGTGGTTTGTTACCTGCCAGCAGTTCCAGTGAGTCATAAAAAATAGCATAATTTTCCTCTTGCCAGCACAGTCACATAATTTACATGATATAGCTTGAAATATGATACATATATACAGACACCATCTTCAACAAGCAGTTTCTCACTCTCTCTCTTTTCACACAGGCTATGTTTTTGCATCAGCTGCAAGTAGCCTATCTCCAAAACCAGGTATGCAATCTTTTTTTTTTTTGGCAGATAAGTGTAGATAAGCACCTTATAGCTGAGCTCTTCGAAAAGCATTGTTGCATGCAAGATCTTTAAACCTGCGGTGCTGTGTAACTATCACAGTCAGCCTCCAACTGTTACAGTATGATCTTTATTGGCAGAGATCATCTCACTGGATGATACAGCGTGACTTTGTATGTGTCACTCAAATGTAATGTCACAGCAGTGACTATAGATCCAACGGATTTTTTAACAGTGGTTGTTTTGGGCCTGTAGGGAGTGATTCTGCCTCAGATGTACGCAGCCATTGCAGCCAACATTGCAAATGTGGCGACAAACTACATCCTTCTGAACTGGTTGGACCTTGGCTTATTGTAAGTTTAAAGGGTTGTAATCTCTGTCAGTCATTTATGCACAGTTGTGCTGTATTGGTTATTTACGCAATAGTTCTGGTTCTCAAAACATTTTTAGTCATGCAGTAATGGTCATGACTACTTGAGCATTTGAACTGTTTGTTTCAATGAATTTATTCATTGAAGACATTGATTCATTTAGGAATAAATCAAGACTCTGTCTTTATGAGCATGTTTTTGCATCATTCACTAAACCAAATCATTCAAAGCACTAATTTAGGAATGATAGGCTTGCAACATGATTCTATGAAAATCATGAAAAATCATGCTTCGGCAAGTGAAAAGCCATTATTGTGAGATTAAAAATTTTAATTATGGCTTCGAAATTATGACATACATTGAAAATGTTGCCCTAAAAATTTAGGACTTGAAAAGTAATTTTTGCCTTTTTATCTCGTAATTTAGATTTATTGTCATAATTATATATATATATATATATATATATTTTTTATTTTTTTTTTTTCTTTCTTTCTTTTTTTTTTTTTATACAATTCTGAAAATAATTATATATTCAAATTAATTATGACTGTTTCATGATATCAACGTCATTTAAAGTTTAATTTGACTTTTCATCTCATAATTGTTTCAAGCACCAGCCATTGCATCCAAAGATGGGGAGCTGAATGTTAATTCATATAGGGCATGCAACTACTGTACCATTATTACAATCATGTATGTTTCTGGCTTTTGTATTTCAGTGGATCTGCTGCTGCCAATACCATATCTCAGGTCTATATTTGTGTTTTCCTCTATTTATATATCCGCTGGAAGAATCTCCACGTTGAAACATGGGGAGGTGAGCTAACTAGCTAGTTAAATGTACAGATAAACCAGACAAACTTACTATATTGTTAAAAAAATGCATTAAATACCACTCTATCTTTCTCTGTTCTCCACAGGCTGGTCACATGACTCACTGCAGGAGTGGGATGGATACATGAAACTAGCCATCCCCAGTACCATGATGCTCTGCTTTGAGTGGTGGATTTATGAGGTTGGAGGATTCTTAGCAGGTGCTTTCTAAAGACTAAAGTCAAAAACAAACCTTTGTGTTAATACACAGAAACCACTGCCTGTAAAAGGAAATTGAATTATGCATTTTATTAGGCCTAGACATGAAGAATGGCCTCCAATTAAAATGTCTGTTTGGATACAGTGCTTAATGCGGTTGGGGTTATTATTTTTGGCCTCAGATGATTTTTCATGCGTGATTGCTTCAGGAAAATAGAAAAGGCATGTGTAAAAGCTATAACACAGAGAGAATCACTTTATTGTAACACTATAATACTGTCAAACGCATTCCCTTATGTCCGTCTCTTTCAGGCATGCTAGGAGAGTTGGATCTGGCAGCTCAACATGTGGTCATTATGCTGGCTTTTATAAACTACATGGTAATTTAAGTTCTAATATTTACCCAATTATAACATTCCCAAAGGACAATGAACAGATGCTTCTATTTTCCTACTATGTCCCTTGTCAAACAATGATACATTTTTAGATAAACAAAAGTATACCAAATCTATTAAGGCTGATACAAACCAAGCTGACGCCAACCAACTAGTGACGACGAAAGCCAAGGGTGTTGTCGTCTCGTGTCGGCAGAGTCGGACAAAAAAGCTGAACTCGAACACATTGCACAGACTACAGCCGACAGCAAACTAAACACGTGCGTTCTGAGTTAGTGGTCTATGTCAGCGATAAATAATCAACATTCAAACTGAGAAACCAGAACAAAGATATACGAGATAAACGCAGATATATGAAATGTAAACTGTGCGTGCTTACCATTTTGAAAATCAGTGGCGTTGATAACTTTTCTTCATTTCATGTGGCTCAATGATAATATTCACATACTAGAATTATTGTTAGATCACATAATATGAGTCTTCTGTTTGTGCTGTCTTCGTTTACCTACTAGTTTTTATCACTTTTGCTTTATTAATTCTCCGGCACTGACTGATTCGCAAAACTAGGCATTCAATCAGAGGTCCCTTTTGAGTTTGGTTCTCTCGATATTGCGTCATAGCTGACGCTAAGGGGAAAAAACCCTTTCTCCTAGAATACTAAAACCCTACTAAATGGTGCTGTGCATATCTCGCCGGCCATTGACGTTCTTGCGAGCGAAAAAGGGCGGGAACTCCCGCTGTATAAATCGCCGCTGACGTCATTGCATTAGAATCTTTCTCCTTCACCAAATTTGTCTTCTAAACCTGTATTCACCGTTGATCAACGCCTCACTAAGTGGGTCATTTTCCTTTTGCATCCTGGCAAAGTCGAGAGATGTGACTTAAACAGTGCTGTTCCTGCACGGGACATTTCATCCTCCCGGATGGGCACGACTCTTGTGTTTTGCCTGGGCCGTGGAGTTTTGGAAGAGCTGGGTCTGGAGTGGTCTCCTTCCACCGAGCAGCTGATTGGACCACTGGTATCTGCATTCAGGCGGTTGTCAGAGCGCAGCCTCCCAGAAACCTGCACGCTTTTTTCCCGAGATTCATAAAGAGATTGCGCGATCATGGAGTACCCCCCATTCGGGATGGGCCTGTGCTGCCGGCACCGCTCTGTTTACTTCCGTGGATGGAGCAGACCACTGGGGTTACGCCAAGCTTCCCCCATTGAAGAGGCAGTAGCAGGGCACCTCTGCCCTTTATCTAAAGGCTGGAAGTCTAAGGCGACCCTTCCGTCGACATTGCACATTGCAGAGAATGCCTTTACTTCGGCAGGAAAGGCAGCTTCAGCTCTCCACACCATGGCTATGCGCCAAGTGTTCCAAGCAAAGCTGCTTAAATCGTTGGACGAGAGTGGGCCGGACCCTGAGACGTTTAAGGAGCTCCGAAGGGCCACCAAACTGGCTCTTCGAGCCACAATAAAAACTGCCCAATCCATCAGCCGCAGTATGGAAAGTTTGGTTGTGCTTAACTGCCATTTGTGACTCACGCTAACAGAAATGAGAGACTCTGAGAAGACCGCTCTCTTGGATGCCCAAATTGTCGCTGATGAATTATTCGGCAATGCATCTTTTCCAAGCATTTTCTGGAAGCCCCGAAGCAGTCGAGGGCTATGAGTCACTTCATGCCCAAGCGTAACACCGGCCCTAGAATGCCCAGGCACGGTCAAGATCGTCTTTACTTCAGTGCACTAGGCTACACCCAACTGGATGCTCTTCTGCTTTCGCCCCGGCCCTGAGCAAAGAAACCAAGCCACACAAAATGAGCAGTTCCCCGCCTCAGGGCAGCAAACTGCAATGTGTGGCACTAGCACTTACACACGCTGCAGAGCGGCTAACTGTACATGAAGCATGTTCCTTCATATACACATGGCCCCCAGCCGCAGGGCAGAGAACAGCCATGCATCGAGCGACCCTCACACAGCTTCCCGCTCCAAAGCGAGCTGGTTCATTTGGCTGAGGTAAACGATAAGTGGAAGCCATCAGAGAAGCCCTTGTCACTAAATGGCGGAATTCCCTCCATTCAGCACAAAACTATTCAACCTCTGTCAAACTACCTCTGTCAGCACTTAGGTCCCTAGGGCTTTTCGTCAATGTGTAAAAGAGTAAATTACAGCCCAGTCAGACCATTTCATTCTTGGGGATAGAAATGGATTCACTGTCAATGCGAGCCTGCCACCTCTAGACAGCGTTCTCACGCTATAATAAGTTCTCTCGCTGTGTTCAAACTGGGGAGATCACCCACCCTAAAGTGTTTCCAAAAGACACTGGGGTTGATGGCAGCTGCATCAGCGGTCTGTCGCCTAGGGCTGCTGCACACGCGACCTCTTCAGCTCTGGTCGGCCACAATTATGCATTCCCTCCAGCGAAACTGGTACTCCTGCTGCTTCAGAAAATCAGGGACGAGCAGAATTTAGTGCTGCTAATAGCGCCCAAATGGCCCAACCAGCTGTGGCTCCCGGAGCTGATAGAGTTGTTGGTATCTTCCGTGGGAGATCCTATTGAGGAGGGACCTCCTATCCCAAGCATGGGACTCGATATGGCACCCAAACCCAGAGCTGGGGGACCTGCATTTATGGCTGGTCAGTGGAGCACACTTGTGATGCAAGACTTGCCGCAACATGTGCTAAGCACAATCCCTTCTACTAGACGCTTATACGTACACAAATTGGTGTGGAGGACGAAATGATGACCCTATTAATTGTCCCGTGCCAGACATTCTTTAATTTCTACAGGAGCGACTAGACGATGGACGGACACAATCCATGTTTAAAGTCTATGTTGCTGCTATTTCAGCTTTCCACACTCATCTGGAAGGTTGTTCGGTGGGAAAGCATGATCTAGTAATAAGGGTTATGAGAGGAGTGAGGCATCTAAATCCTCCTTGCCACCCCACCATGCCTGCATGGGATCTTGGTTCTTAAAGTGTTTTTGGAGCCTCAGTTTGAACCGCAGGAAACAGTAGAGTTAAGTTTGTGTCTTATAAGACAGTGCTCTTAATAGCGCTCGCTTGCGGCAAGCGCGCAGGTGATTTACAAGCACTATCTGTCAACGCAAACTTGAAAGGGAACGTTATCTGGTTACTCAACGTAACAATTGCCGTGTAACAGTGTGCTCAGCATCTAAACACATAGTCATGCTATAGTACTCGCTTTCGAGGCAATGGTGTCAGCTGCGACTTATATAGCGGGAGTGCCTGCACTTTTTTCATGCGCTTGACCGTCATTGGTCGGCGCGATGCACACGGCGCCATTCAATAGGGTTTCAGTATTCTAGAAGAAATACTCAAAATATTCAATTGGGCCGATGTGAGCCCGACGAAACCCGACTAGTGGAACACACTTAACTGACAAGCCCCTTCAAAAGTATGAGGTCAGCCATTTTTTTTTTTTTTATTAACTGTTGCTTATATTTAGCACGAATGCATGAAACGGATTAAAAGTGGCAGTAAAACATTTTCATTGTTACAAAGTATGTCTGTTTAAAATAAATGTTGTTCTTTTGAAATTTAAATAAATATACTAAATATCAAAGAATAATAAATGCATAACTGTTAATTGCTAATAACATGTTTCTTGAGAATCCAATTAGTTAGCATATTAGAATGATTTTACTGAAGGATTATGTAGACTGGAGTAATGGCTACTGAAAATGTACTTACTTGAAGAAATTACATTTTATAAAAATATATTAACTTAGAAAAGTAAAAATTTTAAATAGAACGTAGAATAATAATTATAATTACATTTTTATGTATTTTACCTTTTTAAAAATGTGTTCTTGGTGAGTATAAGAGATGTCTCTATATGACCCCAAACTTATGAACATTAATGTATTTTCCTGGGATGTCAGTTTCCATTAGGGATTCAAGGTGCAGCGTGTGTACGTGTGGGAAATGCACTCGGTGCTGGAGACACGGCCGGAGCCATCCGCACAAGCAAGGTGTCCCTCACCTGCACAGGTTTACAAACAGTCATATTCCTTTGAGACACATTCATCTTTCATTGTCTGCTCATGTCTGACATGTCCTTTTTCTTTTCATTATCTCTTGGATGCAGCTGCCTTGGCTGTTTTGCAAGGTCTTGTGCTTGCATCAACAAAAACTGTGATTGGATTCTTATTTACATCAGACAGGTAGGTATCTTGCGGTAATGATGTTCTTTAAACAGTACTGTACTGGTGATTGTGTCTTATATTGTAGGCGTATTGTGGCACTCGTCTCCAAACTCTTGAACGTCTATTGTGTGCTTCAGTTCTTTGATGGTCTTGTTGTGAGTACTTTACATTGCTATTACTTTTTTCATAAGAGTTGAAAAGTGATTTATTTTTATGCATGGTTTTATATGGCTGTGTTTTCCAAAATTCCAATAAAAAAATAAATAAATAAATAAAAAAACTATATTTCTGTACACGATTTTACTAAGTTTTTCAGTATTTCTACCTAAAATTAATTTAAAAGAAATTCTATATTTGTTTTGCAATAAATACATAAATTATATATATATATTAGCTCAACTGATAAAGTGTATTCTGTCTAATTGTACTCTTTTGTCCTGTCCTAAAGTGTGTCTGCATGGGTGTTCTGTTGGGTTCAGGGCAGCAGAAGATTGCAGCTGTAGCTAATTTCTTTGGGTATTACTGCATTGGACTTCCACTTGGCACCTCGCTCATGTTTGCTGCGAAATTAGACGTTGTTGGTTTGTTTTCCTTCATTTTTTCATGCTGTGATCTTATTAACAATTCAAATAAATTGTCACTCGTTGTACTCGTTGATATTCGGTGACCTTGTCATCTTCTGTGGTCAACATATTAGCATCTGGTTTCTAAATCATAATTTCATTGGGTTGAAGCACGGGGAGAACATCAGTGGATGCAGTACAGGTCCCTGCAGAATTGCATTAATGCATTTCGAGCACCCAGAACAGCATTCATTAAAACATTTCTGTAATGAGATAACAGCTGTCCTACAGCGATGTCCTCTCTTGCTTTCACAGGCTTTTGGCTGGGACTTCTCATTTGTGTATGTCTGCAGTCCAGTTTTTTCATTGCAGTCATTTTTAAGCTCAACTGGGAGAGAGTAACCAAAGAGGTACATTTCAGTTTGTATTTCAGGTGTGCTTCATATTTGTGTTTTTTTTGGTAAATATCTTCACAAAAGATCTTTTTCAGATGTTTGGTGAAATTGAATTACATCAGTCTGTTTTACATAATACTGTCTTGAAAACACACATATATATATAATATAATGTTCATATAATATTCTATGACGAAAAAAATAGGATGAGACTTGATTATATCTCGATTTACTCAAATTATGAAAATGGAAAAATATGAGTTTTATGATATCAACAGAAGACAAATTAAAAATCATATCAAATAATAAATACACTGAATACATTATTGAAAAATATTTTCTAGAAATTATTAATAGTATTATTAATTAAATTCTTATTATTGTAGAAATAGGATTATTTTATGTATTAATATAATGAGTTTATTTACATTGTGAATTTTTTTTATTCAGCTTTAAAATGCAAAAACTGATGCATTGTATGTTTTGAATGTTGATTAAAGCTGATAATTGTTTTTTTTGTTTTTTTGCTGTCTTGCAATTACAGTCATTTCCTTTCAGACATGCAAGTGTAATTCAGTAAAAATTCTCCATGCTTTTATTTCTTTTGTGTTCGGATCAATTATATGGCATGATGTATGGTGCATCCATAACATTTCAGGCAGTGGAAAGGGCTGGAAAACGTAAAACCCCTGCAGTGTCGCCTCTGGAAAGTCTCACAGCGAGGCATAGAGAGGTAACTCTAATGACTTTTACTGTATCCTATCACTAAAAATCTCTGGAAACAGAGCTTGATGTCTTGTCTTCTCTCAGAATGGGGATGAGTACATGAGCATGAACTCCAGCGATCAGAACCAGGAGCCAAACATGGAGGAAAAGCCCGCCGTTCTGCTCTCTACCTCTCAGCTGGTCCTAAGAAGGGGTCTGACCACCCTCGCTGCCCTTCTCATCCTAGCTGTAGGGATAGCCGTCCATCTCATTGTGCCTTTACCTGAGGTGTCTTACGCTGTCAGATCAGACAATACCTCGGATTCAAACTTTACAACACCTTCATCTCTCATCCATTCAACTTCAATCTCAATCTGAAAACCAGAGCCTATAGAGCTGTAGCTGTTCATACACACATCCCAGGTATTTTCAGCTGAGCCATTTTCAAATTATAGTTTCCAAAACACATTTAATCATTTCTGAAGCATACATAAGGGGTTTAAAACAAGTAACAAACAAACATAATATATATTTTTTACTTTGTGCAAATTTACTTTCTTTTTTAAAAAACTGTATATTTTATTTGCGATTGTTAAGCAGCAGTGTTTACTGATGTTTTGGACTCTCATGTTTGGCTGAAATAGTTTGAGAACAACATTGATAGCATAACCCGGTCCCCAGAAATTCATGGGGCAGAAAGTAATTTTACGGTCACCTTGAATAAAACCCATTTGCTGACCATGTTCTACAGCAATGAGAAAGGAAAATGCCACAAAAAAAAAAAAAATCAGGGATTTGTTCCTTTTTCCTATTTTACTCATGTCTTCTGACACATAAAACCTTTTGATTGATGATTCTTAAAGGGAACAAAATGCATAATACAACAAATATAACTGTTGTCAATCAAGATCAGTTACTGAATCATATTTTATATCATCAGGCATTCCTGATTCGATTTGTTTTATTAAAAAACAGATCTTCATTCATCCTTCATTCATCTTCACAAATCCTTAATATTTTAAACAATTGATAAAAGAATGTAAGGAAACATATTGGTGCAATTAAAATGACTAAAAATGACACGCATGTATCATTTGTTACTCATCAGACATTTGCAATATTAACATGTATGAGTCCAGTTATAGGAACTCAGAGCAGCTGTTACAACATCTTTTTCTCTCTTTGGTCTTATTCTTTTTCTTGAAATCTTGCCAGAACTTTCAGCTTTGTGAACATCACACTGGTTCAAAGGTTGGTGTGAGGCCCTGAGGAGGAAGGGAAAAACATGTTAATGTTTGCTTCTCTCCTTAAAAAAAGTAATCCCTTTTATGAAATCGCGTCTATATGACGGTCCAACACATAGCGAATTTAATGTGCGTTAGTTTAGGTATTAGTCGCTCATGAAATTGATTCTTGAAACCTCATTGATGATTGACTGATTTGTTTGTATATTCTCATCGGCGAATTGCCGTATGAAAAAACAGACCAAAATAGATCTACAGTTACAGTGACATTACCGGCAAATGACAATCGAATGCTAATTGTAATGATAAACAAATCTTGGCTTTTAAATGTTAAAGTCATGTTTATGGCTGTAGCTTGAAAGAGCAGCTGGATGAATCATTTCACATGGGTTAATGTAGGAGGATGTTAAGAGGAGGAAAACAGAGATAACATGTAAATGGCTTGCATATGGCAAATATATTTGTCATTGTAATCTAAAGGTCATTGAAAGTGAAAAGACCAAAGGTCCTGTGGAGTACCAAATACTTGAGAGCGAGATGATTGAGAAGTTTTTACACACTGTAGGTTTGTTAAAGATGCCTTATGCTCACCAAGACTACAATTATTTGATCAAAAAAAACAGTAAAAACAGCAATTTTGTGAAAAAATGTTTTAATATATATTTTGAAATGTAATTTATTGATGGCAATTGATTATTTCCAGTCTTTTGTATCACTTGATCCCTCGGAAATCATTCTAATATGCAGATTATCTGTTTAAAAATGCTTTCATATTTTTGTAAAAGCAATCATATTTTTTTTTTCATGATTATTTGATGAAATAAAAAGTTTGGAAGATCAGTGTTTATTTCAGATATGTTTTTGAACCAATGTAAATGGCACTTTTAACCAATTAAATGGATTCCAATTGCTGAATAAAAGTAAATCTGTCTTTTAAAATAATACTTTAGTCATTTTTTTTTTTTATAAAAATATAATAATACTTAATTATTTTTATTAGTAATTTTTTTTAGTTTTTATATGCACTCCAAAGAACACTCCGCTAGTAAAAGTTCCACCAGGCTGTGATACAAAAAGTCAATAATTTAAGGAACAGTAAGTAATATGTGAAGCTTTTGTTGTGGTGGAGCTACAGTAGAGGCAACTGTAACTCAGGCATGGATTACATAGAGCTGGGCGTTTTATGCTGTTAATTACACTAAACTATAAATATTCAATTCAATACTGGATATATCCAATATAATCATTATGTGTATTACATTTACATGTTGTAAATACATTTGTTAATCAACTTGTAATTAGATTTCCAAAATAACTGATTGATCTTATGAAACAATCCATCGTCACACAATGCGACTCTTTGCCAGGATTGCAAACATCCTCCTCCCATCCTGTGGATTAAATCAAAGCCTCTCATTGTCTTCACCTCAGTTAATCAGTAAGCCTTCTAAGGTACTGAATGCGGACCTGAAGAATGAACAGCGGCGGAAGGGCCCCTTATAGTCTATGAAGCAAAGCCAGGCCTCTTACAGTGTATTCGAGGATCACCACCGAGAAGATCATGGACGCCTCGAGTCCCAGAACTGATGCTGTGTCAATGGAGCCTAGTGCCAAGCTGTTTTGCTGTGGTTTTGTGAGGCGTTGCATCCCTCTGGTGTATAGAGAAGAGCTATACCACATCCTGCGCATGACTGGACCCCTGGTGAGGAGTCTGTCACATTCACATCATGACAATGTGCTATGCTTGTTTTGGATGAATAGTTGAAAACTGGCAGAGAAATGCAGCCGCTTATACAAAAATGATTCATTACTGAATAGACCGTGAGCTGTTTTGGGTACAGTTTGTATTATGTCTTCATGCATGTCCATTTGAATATAAATTAATCCTGGCTGAGTTGATTCTTGATTGTTAAATGCAGCCAAAATAATGTCTTGCATGAAATAAATACTGTTTAAATACTATGCATGTCATAAATAGATTGTAAATCGCATTTGGAATATGGGATATTTCTAAAAGAAGATCAGTTAAGGAAATTGGTTACAAACTAAATGAATCTTCCCGGCTGAAAAAAAACAGCATATGCTGGTGAGGTAGGTTTTGATGCTGGGATACTGGTCTAAGCTGATCCTTTGCTGGTTTATGCTGGTCTTTTTGCTGGTTTATGCTGGTGTAAGCTGATCCTTTGCTGGTTTATGCTGGTCTTTTTGCTGGTTTATGCTGGTGTAAGCTGATCCTTTGCTGGTTTATGCTGGTTTAAGCTGGTCTAAGCTGATCCTTTGCTGGTTTATGCTGGTCATTTTTGCTGGTTTATGCTGTTCCTTTGCTGGTTTATGATGGTCCTTCGCCAGCAAAGGACCAGCATAAACCAGTTTAAACCAGCACCCCAGCATCAAAACATACCTATCCTGCATATGCTGTTTTTTTTCAGCATGGTTCACAGAGGTGTTTTGTTTTTCTTCCATGTGACTGTGTACTTTCACAGCCATAATCCATGTGAGCCCAGAACTTTCATCTCCATTTTGTGCTAAATATTTCTTTGTTTGTATTCTTAGCTTGTGTGCCGGTTCCTCAATTTCCTCCTTTTCTTTGTGGTGACAATGTTCTGTGGCCGCCTGGGGAACACCGTGCTTGCGGGCTACGCCATGGCCTCAGCTGTAAGTCTGCTTGATTCCAAACTCCTGCCGGCCAATTTGCGTTATGGAGCACATTATTAAGATGTGTTCCATTTGTTTTTCAGACAATAAATGTAACAGCTGCAGCGACGGGGTTGGGACTTGCTTTGGCATGCGACACTTTGGTATCACAGGTGTGTTTTATATACAAATAGCACTCCAACTGCTTAGTAAAATAATAAACCAATAGCCTAAATAATAAAAAAAAGATAAATCACACATGAAAATGAGGCTGTAAGGGACTGAAGTAGTGTTGCTTGCGCTGTTGTTTAACAACATACCGATTGCCCAGTTGACAAAATGTCTTTGCAAAAAAATCTTTCAGTGGACCAAAGCTCCTTAAACAGTTGTGAAAATTGTTATTTAGCAGGTTTGTTTGCAGTTTTTCCTTCACAGCCTCATTCTCAGCTGTGTGAAATTCAGTAAGGCTTCTGACCTGACTAAGATCTATAGACAACTTGTCTTGTTTATGTTAAAATACTTCAAAGGCATTAGAACACAAATGGTGCTCAATTGTTGTATTCAAGGATATTATATGATGTCTGGCGTTCCATATAGATTAAATGCTGTGTAACGATATACAAAGAAATGGATATAAACAGTTTTTATGTGTTATTTCCATTATAGATCAGTAATTGGTAAAAACAAGATTCTGTCATAACATTTATAGTCATAATAAGACATTTTAGGTTGATTCCCACAAACCATTAACACACATAAGCCAAAAAAAAAAAGCTAAGATGTACACTTTTGTACCTTATTTATCCCCTTAACAGTACCTTAAAGGCGCATGTATAAGTACTTTAAAGGACATATTAATATTCATGTACTTACATACCCAAAGAGTGCATGTTAGTACCTTCTTAAACCTTCCCAAACTGCCCCAGTGATGGTTTTGTACCCTGTTTTCTAAGTGTGTATAGTAAAGCAACTGAAAGTTAATAACATCTTGCCCTTAGACATTCGGGAGTAAGAACCTTCTCCGTGTAGGCGTCATCCTGCAGAGAGGCATCCTAATTCTGACGCTCTTCAGTTTGCCCTGCTGTGCTTTGCTTGTTAACACCCAGCCTCTCCTTCTCTATCTGGGGCAGGACCCCGAGGTTGCCAGGTGACCGACGCACTCTTTCTGAACATATTTGGATTGATATTGACTGTTGAATGCTTAAACTGAACATTGATGCGCTAGAGTACATTATAGAGACTGACTGACTGACACTTGCTCTCTCTCTCTCAGGATCGCACAGCTGTATGTGGTTGCATATTTGCCAGCAATTCCGGTGAGGTCCACTAATGGATGATTATGGATTGCATTTCCAGCCCAGATGAACTCAAATCAAATAATTCTATATCCATTGCTGTTAATCCTCAACTTGTCACATGTCTACATTACAGGCCATGTTTCTGTATCAGTTGCAACTGTCATATCTTCAGAACCAGGTACATAAAATTAAGTTTTTAAGGAAACAAACATTTAGTCCATTCAGAGCATTCGAGTTAGTGTATGTTGATGTTGTGCCGCTCATGATTCCTCTATAGGGAGTGCTCAAGCCTCAGATGTACGCATCTGCAGTTGCCAATGTTGCCAATGGGATAGTGAACTACTTTCTGCTGTACTGGTGGGATTTTGGAGTCTAGTGAGTATAAATGTTTTCCATAGGCTATTATTTATGTGTTTTTAAAAATATCTTTGGCTTAAATATTTTTTTAATTTGGTTTTTTTTAGTGGGTCTGCTGCTGCAAACACCTTTGCTCAGGTTTTTAATTGTATTGCCCTGTTTTGTTTCATCCGCTGGCAGAAGCTCCATGAGAAAACCTGGGGAGGTGAGTTTTGTGGATAGTTTCAAACTGTAGTTTGCAACTCTACTTAATTGCCAATTTTTTAAACTACCTAGTCAAGCTACTTTTTGTCACTTCGTTTTGAATGTGTTTAGGGCTAACAATTTTCCGGCAATAATTCCGATTTAAGCATATAGGGAGCATATTGGAGTAATTCCATTCCCTAAATTGAATAAGACTTTCCACAGCAGTCTACTCTTTCTCAGTGTTAGAGAAAAGACAAGCCCATTAAAGTGCCCCTATTATGGGTTATGAAAGGTTCATATTTTGGCTTTAGGAGTCCCAAACAACAGGTTGACATGTATGCAAAGTCAAAAAAACACATTTAATAATATGCATTTATTTTGACCTTATTTGTTCATAGACTCCCAAACGATTTGTATAACGGTGCATTTTTCCAAACCCCCTCTAGTGATTGGCCGATTTCATTTAAAGTAGTATGGACCCTTTTCACAAGACTGTGATGAAGCGTTTAACGGTCAACAGCATCGTAAATCCTAAAAAGTTTTTCTTATTTGTATTTTTATATATATATATATATATATATATATATATATATGCACATTTATAACACCATTCTTTGTATTAAATTGCCTTTGCATCAAATTACAAAATGATCCAATGCAGAGTCTATGAGAGGGATGGTAAATGGTAAAAATGGACTCATTTTTTGAGAGACAATAACTTTATATATGGTGCACTTTCAGATTTAAAACTTCGCAGGATGTTTTCAGTCACTTAGAGCTTTCAAAAATCCATAATCGGGACATAACTAAATCAAATAAGACAATAAATTAAACAAATCAGTCTTTCTGTAGAGTGTGTTTGTCCATTTGAGCTAGTAACTGGAAATCCCCAAAATGTTGAAAACATAACCTTTAGTAGCTGAAAAGGTTAGTATACTGTCGCTGCACTTGCTTATTTACTTCTGAATGCAGAACCCTGTGTGAAGGTTGGAAGGGTTGTGAAGGTTCAAAACACACTTCTTTTCATATAGCTTTGGGGAAAATAGTTGCTCCGTGGCTTATTTCTTACCGTTTTCTTTTTGCTTCAAAAGGGTGGTCTTCAGAAGCCTTGCAGGATTGGGGGTCCTACATGAAGCTGGCCGTTCCCAGCACACTGATGACCTGTTTTGAATGGTGGATCTATGAAGTTGGAGGCTTCTTGGCAGGTACTTTCCATAATAGTAAGCTAAAATCGTTAAAAAAATATAATTCCCTCATGAACAACTTTCTTCTTCCCTTCAGGAATGCTGAGTGAGGTGGACCTGGCTGCTCAACACGTGGTTATCATGCTGGCGTACATCAACTTCATGGTGTGTTTGGATGGTCTGAGAATATTCCTATTATCATTAGCTTTTCATGATGGTAATGTTTTTCTCTTTTCTTATATTCCAGATCCCATTAGGAATGCAAGGTGCAGCGTGTGTTCGTGTGGGAAACGCACTTGGCGCTGGGGAAACAGCTGCTGCCATCCTCACGAGCAAGGTGTCTCTTATCAGTGCAGGTAAAAACATTTGATATCAATCATTCGCAAACCTGTCATAACACTTAGACAGTCGCATGCAGCACAAATTGATGCCATGTAAACATGTTCGTTTTGTTCCCCAGCTGTTATAGCAATCTTTCAAGGTTTTGTTCTGGGCTCGACCAAAACAGTCATTGGCTACATATTCACTTCCGATGAGTAAGCCACTTATCTCATTACTGCAAGCACAAAAAAAAAGTACTTATGTTTCTTCGCATGAGTACACTTTAACAAATCTGTAAACACTCCAGTCTTTAAATTAAGATTTAACAGAAACAATGTCAACAACAGCTACGTTTCAATTATCCATTTGATGATGTTTGTCATATTTAGGGCTATAGCAGAGCTTGTGTCTCAGCTACTGAACATCTACTGCCCTCTTCAGTTCTTTAATGGAATACTGGTGAGTTAAACACCGCTTTTTCTTCAAATTTTTTTACATTTTTAACAGTGACAGTGAGTGGGAGAATCTGTAATGCAGAAGTAAATGTGTAGGAATAAAAGTCTTGCCTTTCAGCTAAAAGAGCCAGTGTTCAGAAACCTTTTAGCATGATTTCAACTAAAGAAGACCAACTTATAATGTATTATTTTAGTATCATTGATATTAGACTACCATACTTTTTGTTAAATTATGCAAGATTTTATATTTTAAATAGTTTTATACAGGTCCTTCTCAAAAAATTTGCATATTGTGATAAAGTTCATTATTTTCTGTAATGTACTGATAAACATTAGA
>JAUMHQ010000022.1:1376826-1399611 GCA_032361165.1 Enteromius paludinosus | reverse complement strand
CCTGGATGTGCATCCCACAAATCTCCATCAACTGCAAGATGCTATCCTATCAATATGGGCCAACATTTCTAAAGAATTCTTTCAGCACCTTGTTGAATCAATGCCACGTATTGTGGAAAAAGAAGCCCTTGTCATCAAGTGGGCTATCCTGGAGCTCAGGTACTACCCCCTGCAATGTTTTCCTTAAAAAAAACTTCATTTCTATTTGACTGAAGAAAGAAAGACATGAATGTCATGTCATGGGGTGAGTAAATTGTCAGGATTGTTTTTATTCTGCAAGTGAACTAAGTTTTGTTTGATTTGATTATTTTCTATGTCATTTTTTAAGGATCAGTAATAAATCTTTATGAATTGAGAGAAGGAATCTTTTACTCAACCAGTTCATTCAGTTCACTCAGCTTTTATGAGTCAATAAATCATTTACACAACTACTGACCAGCTGCAGTTGATTATACTCTTTTGGACTATTTAAACTATCTTTGTTGCCAAACCAAAAAAACGTACTTATTTGTTATATAAAAAGTACCAAACATGTGCACCTCGATTGGAGTAATGAACCCAACTATGGGGGTTTCGCTCTAAAAAAAGCCTGTAATCACTGGCCTCTGGGAGCCTGATAACACAGCATACTCTAATATCAATTTACGTTACTTCCGTCATCAAATGATGAGGTGGCTGGTGACCGCAAGTTCGTGCGTGTCTGTCTTGGGAACGCTGTCATCAGGGATCTGGGAGAGAGGTTACAGGATGTGCCAATTGCATTTGGTAGGGTAATGAGCCTGGGGCCAGCGCTGTGAGGAAGAAACACAGAGGGCATCAAACGGCGTTACAGCCTCTTCTCGTCACATGTACCCACCCCGTGTCTGTACTGTACCTCCACCTCTCTCAGCAGGGGAATAATGGCCACCCATGAATATTATATCACTCCTTTTCATCAGAGGATATTACAATCCAGACTGCGTCAGACAATCGTATCCAGCGGAGAAGTGGAAGAGGAAGCAAACACATGTCTACAAGCTGTAGCCATTTTCAATATATGATTTAAACAACAACACAAACACTACTTCCAACTTTCAATTCTAAATTCTGATTGGGCGATCCATGTTTTAAATGCCCCTTCACACCAGAGTTGAGAATAGCACAATATAGTTCTAAAAATGGTTCTCAATATTAAAGAATACTGTAGCAGCGTCACTTCCAGGATGATTTTTTTTCAGCTGATGAACGAAACAAACATTGACAGCCAATCAGAATCAATCCTGCTATCACGAGCCCTTAGTGGCTATTGGGCATTGTTTAAATGCCCAATTTTGGGGAAACCTCTTGTGGCTCATTTTATACCTGATGCTTTTGTTTCTGTACACATGGAAAGAATACTGAGCAGGACACGGTAAAGGAAGACACGGTAATGTAGCACGTGTTTCACACCTCCAAAAGTTTGATTATAATTTTAAATGCTATGGTCTTAATATTTGACCTAGAAACAGCAAATGTGCATCACGCTTCTTAAATCATCCCTCACACCATTCCACCCTCATCCTGCGCTGCAGTCACACAGACGTGCTTGCATGCCATAATTGGAACACACACATAAAGCAGTGCCCCAGGACTGCTGGAGGGAGTGTAGCTCTTTGAGTTAGTGTTCACGTTCATGACGCCCGTGGCTTATGAGTGGGATGAGACTGACAGCTGCTGTTTGTTACACAGCCACAAAGGACAAAAAACTGGGGCGTAATTGCTAGTGTTGCCACCACAGCCATGTATAAACTCGCTTCATACTGTTGTAAAACCAGTTTTAAAGATGCTTAGGTTGTTCTTAATTATACCATTGCCACAGCTTTTATACAATACGTGTCCATGACTTTCATTTCCTTGTAATTATATATATCTGCTGTATAAAAAATTATATCCTTATGGCTGCATTTAAATTTTTACACACAACACATATACATGTACATAAGTGTGTAAGAGAGTATATACACACACACACACATGCATGTGTCATTGGGATCGAGATTTTTAAATTTGAGTTTACTGGGAAAAGTCAAACATGTAAATAAGAAAATAAAATAATTATATTTACACACAAAAAAATCGAATAAACAAAATATATAAGTTCAATTTTTTTATAATAATGTACAGTAAAAAAAAGTTTTATATATAATTAAATTTTTAATATAATGTAAGAAATTGATGTACACTTTAATAACTAATTTAATAAGTAATTTAGCTAATTTAATTGAATAATTGTATCATTTCTATTACTATACAAATAACTATTGCATAACTTTTTCATTTATAAAAAAAATATTATAAACAATAATAACAGCAGCAACAACACTTTTAATAGTATCAATAATAATACCAACAACAATAATCATAGTTAGCAAATTCCAACAATATGAAAGGGGAAAAAAATCTAATATAGGTTTTGAAAAGACAGGTGTCTTACAGACATTGGTTTGATGTGAAGCAATGTCATCTTATCTACTGTATAAATTCAATTTATCTGCACAGCAGGGGTTTGTAGTTGTGTAACAATGCAAGGCCGCTCCTGTGAAAAGACCACAGCACTTTTCAATTCAGACTGACACAGTGTTTTTGAAGAGCACCATATGTTATGCAAGGCCATATTATTGTATTGATTTGTTCTGCTGTCATAATAAGTCTATTACAAAAAATGTACACTTACAACCGGCATTTATAAATGGCTATAAAGGTCAGACTCTTAAAAAAACAAACAGGATGACATTTGTACTGTAGGTGTTTCTGTTCAAGCACATCTGCATATAATCCATAAGGCATAGAAAAGAGCATTTAAATGTGTGTTCAAGATAGCGATTATTTATTGAATGGGTAGTTGAAATATGGATTGTAATTGTTGGCTTTTAGGCAAGAGAATTTTGGTCTACGAGCTGCATTTATTTGAATGTATTTTAAGATAATATGCTGGTTTATTTGCAGAGGACTGCTGTTGGCTCACACTCATCTCACCTACTTCTCTGCTTTGACTGCACTGATGGAGCCAATAGAAAGCTCAAGCTGCTCTGTGCCCAGTAAGCTGCCTTTCCTATTGTTAGCTTATACAGATTACTGAAAGCCTTCCTATTGTGCGATGAAGCAAACACCCAATAGGAAAAAAAGCATGTTGAATATGAACCGTATGCAGGGCTTTTCTATTGGGTGTAATTTCGCTGCATATCTGTTTAAATGCTGAAATGTAGGGCTCCGTTCAGATATTTCAAATGAGAAATGTAAAGAAGAACTCACTCAGAATGTGCTGCCAAGTCTGCAGTTTTCCTGCAAAATTGGGCAGCTCTTTCTGATGAATCCATGTCTCTGTGTTGAAGCAACCCCAATATCATGATATTTAGTCCCTGGTATGCGACTTTTATCAGGGGGACCCTGCCAAAAAAAAACTAATATCCCAGGAATCCCACCTGAAGAGTTATTGGGCAAATAGTGTGCTAGTTTTGAGAAGCAACGGGGCGGGTTTTGCTGAGAAAACCTGGCAACCCTGGCTCTTACAGAAATGACGGGTTTTGCAAAATTGATCTTCCTACTAATATGATAAATATAAAAGCTTTGGATATACAGTCCCTGATTTTCATCTATTTTGTAGAAACACCTGCTATTAACCTGACTTTTAATAAATCAATTGATGTTAGAAATAGCTCATATAAAAAGCTAAAACCCTCCCAAATGAAGTTTAATGCATTGAAATTAATTAGTTTCACTGAAAAAAAGATTTATCATTTAATAAAGACAGAAAGGTCAAATTTTGGCAAGACAAAAGTTTTGAAATGTACAGAAATGTAATATATTTACTGCAAATACAAATATATGTCAGCAAATTAAGTAGTGGTGCAGTGAGATCCAAATTTAATATCTTGTATGACTTCCATGAGCTTGAAGGACTGCATCCATGCGGTTTGGCAAGGATTCATACAATTTATTGATGAAGTCATCAGGAATATCAAAGAAAGTTCATCAATATTCTTTGGTTTGGTCTTCCATGCTTCCTCTTTCATCCTACCCCACACATGCTCAATGATGTTCATGTCTGGTGACTGGGCTGGCCAATCCTGGAGCATCTTGATCTTCTTCGCCTTGAGGAACTTTGATGTGGAGATGGAAGTACATGATGGAGCACCATCCTGCTGCAGAATTTGGCCTCTTTTATGGTTGGGAATATAAAAGGTAGCTAAGATTTCTTGGTATTTCAGACTATTGATGTTGCCTTCCACCCTGCAGATCTCTCGCACACCCCCATACTGAATGTGACCCCAAACCATGACCAAACTTCACTGTTTTCTGGGTGAATCTTGGATCCATGCGGGCTCCAGTAGGTCTCCTGCAGTATTTGCGGTGACTGTGGTGTAAATCAACAGAAGATTCATCAAAGAAAAAAAAATCCATCTTCTGCCTATTCTGGTTCTCTCGAGCAGCGGGGTCTGCCTGACCTGGGCTTGTCATAGACGTCTCTTCAAATCTTTTTTTTTTATCCTCTGTACTTGACGCTGAGACACATTGAAGGTGTCTGCCACATCAGCAGTGGATCTGGTCTTCAACCTTTTGATAATCAACACTTTAGTCTCAGGGTGAATCTTTGGGATGTTTGCAGAGAGCTAGTTCCAGTTGAAGTGAAGTTCTAGTGTACTAGGGTTCTTTTTATACACACCCGAGACCTAATTGATCCATTATTAGTCACAGGTGAAGCTCATATGACAAGGCGACAACACTTATGTCTTTGCAAAAATGGGCTTTACCAAGCTTTGAATATTAGAATACTTTTTGACCGTTTTGTTTTGCACTGAAACATTACTACAAAAGCTGTTGGGAATAAAATGAGCCATTTCTTGTAAAACAAATCTTGATTAGAAGTATATTTCAGTGGCACATGAGGTAAATTTGTACATTTATATGCTCAACCTATATAAAATTCAAGATGGGATGACCTGTTTTCCAAATAATGAAGAAAACTTCAATCATTTATTGCAATGAAGTCTTTAAGGATAAACCTTTCACGATGAACCGTCCCATTATTGACTTCATTGAAATCTTTGATGCCACTAACGGTGCAGAAATAATACACTGCAGCTTTAAAATGTGAGAAATGTTTAACATGCTAAAATGATTTTTTTCCTTTTGTGTCTGCTAATAAACAGTGCGTAATGAACCAAGCATTTTGAAACAAGTCTAAAACAAGTAACAATCATTTATTTACAATATATTAAACTGTAATGCAAAATTATTACTTATCAAGTGGTCATTTATTCAATAAAGAAAATAAACATTAGCTATTTTGAAAGCTAGAATGAATCATACAGATATTTATATATTTTTATATTAATGTGTACAGCCAGCAAACGTTATGCATCTTGTTGCCACATGTTTTAATTTGGCAGAAACATCATAAAATGCTCATTTTTTTCATATTAAAGTCAATATCGACTGCATAGAAAAGAGGATAAAGTGGTTGACCTTTGCAGAGGGTCTATAAAACCAGGTAAAATACACACGCGGTCTCCCTTTAAAAACCAAAGAGAAGCAATGACATCCTTTTCATTGCTAGTTCATACGCTGTTGCTTTATATTTTGGCAGCTTTGCTCAATCCATCAATGCTAGATCATAAATACTACAATGAAAGCAGAACAACAAAACGACAGAAGGCAACAATGGAAATCGGAGGGGTGTGTGTGTCCGTACGGGTTCAAGTGAGTCTCAAAGTCATTAGGTAAGGCCAAAAATACTGATGAATCCAATGTGACGACATGCCGCAGGGAAGCTGGGATTTCACAGTATCGGTTCTGTCAAACGTTTCCATCTCGTTCTTCTGGTTGCATCACGTCAGAGCAAAAAGCAACTTTGCAGCTGTTTATCCAGTATCGGTGGAGTTGGATGATAAATTACCACAATGCCCCATATAGCAAGGATCATGGGCGTTCCCTTGGGAAAGCCAGACAACTATGATAAACAAAAACAATTAAAGCCTGAGAACATCAAAAACAACCACAACAACAAAAACAAAAGTGTGGGAATAAACCGCCGAGCCATATAATGTCTACAATGAGCAAGCACTTAGCAAATTCAGTCAAAACAGAACGAGACAGGTGTATTACAGGAAAAATAAAAGGTTTGAGAGTCCAGACTTGAACATCCTTGAAATGCTGCCGCCACCTTTTTATATCGTTGACCTGATCGCTTTTTGTCCTCTCCACATAAAACATCAAAACAAAATGAAGACCAAGAGGAGAAATGGACATCCTCTCTTTCTCAAGCAAAAAACATGAATCCTTCACTGTATGAAAGCGAAGATGGAGAGGAAGGTGGTCTTAAATTAATCCCACCTCAACTCAAGTCAAAAAACGAAAACTAATTCGCTCACATACCTATAACTGCGCAGCTGTTTTTTTGGTAATACAATATTTTCTTTGCCTTTTTCCTCTTTTCTTTTCAATTTAGCACAACAGAAAAATGTCACGTTTACAGGATGCCATGTATCTTTGGCTCAGGCCTGACCATGCAAGAGGCTGTAGCGCGTTGCCTCGAGGCAATATCCATTACCGAATCCTGACCGGAGTACGAATGCAAGCACGGCGTTTGGTAAAGTCACTGCTTATTTAGAAAGGAAGAGGAAGAACTTCAGAAGTAAAAGCACACAAGGAGTGCTGTGATGCATGATGCTGTACAGACCCTTTAAAGCTCTAAACACAAAGCACATGTGAAATCATAATACTAATAGCGAGTCCAAGGAAATGAGGGGCATATCTTTGCCAAAGCGCGTCCCATCATGCTCGCTGAAATCCTAGATCCGAGATCAAGGAAGTAACTGATATTAAGTCCTCCTTTTTTGTGAACGTGAGTGCGTGTGAATGTGTGCGTGGGGTGGGGGTGTGGTTACGCGGTGGTCTCGCCATCGCTGTCGTTCAGGTAGCTGCTGCGTTTGTAGCGGGAGCGGTAGGTGTTTCGGCCCGTGGTCCCTTCCTCTTTTTCTTCTTCCTCTTCTTCGTCAGATCTGTCAAGGCAGAAGCGTCTGCGACTGGAGGGTGGGCTGGAGGGGGAGATAGAGAAGCTTTGATTAGGATCAGCATGTGGAGAGACAGACCAAAGAGGATCATCTCTGAAGGAAATGTTGGGTTATCAAAATTCTGAATGTGCGGTAACAATTTTTAACAGGCCCTATGATTCGGTTTCATCTTTGGTGACACAGAGGTGGAACTACACAAATCACATGCAAATCGCATCACGTGCAGTGCTCTAAAACATCACCTTGTCGGATAATTGTTAGTCAAGCTGTATAAACAAACAGCAAAAAATACCTTGAAAATATCAAAATATGTAAAGGCAAGTTAATTATTTTGTGTTAATACTGAAAGTGTAAATGCCTGGTATTAAAATCCCATACTATTTTGTCTAAATTAGTGTAATTATATTTATATATATATATATATATATATATATATGTGTGTGTATTTATAATATACTCAATAAATATACACAGTACATGCACATATAAACAAAAACTTTTATTTTGAATGCGATTAATCGTTTGACAGCACTAGTCTATATAAAAAGTTAATGTAAAAGCTAAAACTCAATCATTTTGAATGCTACAAGTATATTTAAGCATCATAACATTATGTACAAGATTAAACTTTGCTACAGACTGCATTTAACAGTGATAAATTGAAATATTACAATTTTATAACTTCAGTTACTAGAGTTTTTAACTTAGCAAATGGGGGGATTTACCAAGAACAATTCAAGTGTTAGTTCATCCAAAAATGTAAATCCTGTCATTAAATACCCTCAAGACCTTCATTCATCCTTAAACGCAAATTAAGATTTTTTTAAATGAAATCCGAGAGCTCTCTGACCCTGCAAAGACAACAACATAACTGACACGTTCATAGCCAGGAAAGGTAATAAGGACATTGTTAAAATAGTCCATGTGACATCAGAGGTTTAACCATAATTTCATAAAGCTACTTTTTGCATTTGATGGACTGATGTCACATATTTTAATGATTTCATTACTACCTTTCCAAGCCTTGAATGTGCTAGTTGAGTTGTTGTCTATGTAGAATCAGAAAGCTCAGATTCCATAAAAATATCAAAATTTGCATTCCAAAGATCCCAAGTCTTGCGTGTTTGCAATAACATGAAAATGAGTAATCAATGTCAGAATTTAAATTTTAATAGGGTGAACTATTCCTTTAAATATCCAGTGCAATACTAAATGCATAATATCATTAAACTAATAACTAATATCGACTGATATATCTAATATCAGTACTGTAGTACTAGTATTGATTTAGGTGCCATCACAGTCAAGCCAGTACGGAGTCAAATACAAATAAAAAGTGTTCAAAATCTATGGTCCATTTTAAACAACTTGTAATATTCTTGATGTCTACTCATAATCTTATCAGTGAATTAACATATAAATGAACTGTGTCCTCTAATTATACAAAAGTGAACAGACCGATGTAGAGAAAGCCCGAATACCTCAGCCTCTTTCAAAAGTCAACGATAACTTTTCGTGTCACTGAGTCTTATCTTCCCTTTGTCATAATAATACAAACTTCAGGTTAATTGCTGGCAAGCAGTCCTAATCGATTTTCTGTTTAATTATGTCCAAGACCAAAGACAGAATTTCAAACTGACTTTAGTTAGAGATACTACATCACAAAAGACATTCAGTGAATGCTATAGAGCAGTGGTTCTCAACCAGGAGGCTTCAGAAAACTTTTAGGAGGACCAAATAAGTCTTAAAAGTATATAAATGTAGTATATTTTTAGAGGCTACGTATCCGCTTACATAGGAGGGCCTTCAAAATCAAAAAAGGTTGAGAACTACTGAAATGTGTGAGTAACAAAGTGAATCAACACAGTGCAAAGAAGAACTGAAAGTAGAGAGTGAAGTTATGGTAAAACTATGAATCTGACGGTACTGAGGTACTTGAGTATTAGTTTAACACCATGCTTGTAGCATTCCTTCACTCCACACCAGGTTTCACCTACTGCCATCTTTAGTCACTGTCGGGTTTGTACAGGTACTTCATCATAAGATTGTCTACTTTCTTCTTCCTCTTCTTCTCCTCTTTCTTAGTCATTGGGGGAGCTCCTTCAGAGGGGTCTTCGGGCTCCAGCTCTCCCTCAGAGCCTGAGGCCTGCCTGCCAGGGGCTTTCTTGATACTGCTGGAGCTTCTGTAAGAAATAGTGGAGGCTCCTGAACTGGAGTCCGACTCTGTGCTAGACTCAGACTCTGAGGATGAGGAGGAAGACGAAGACTCTTTCTTGGACTTCTTCTTGGACTTCTTACTCTTCTTATTGGACTTCTTTTTCTTGCGGCCATCGTCAGAGCTGTCTGATTCCGAGCTGTGGCTTCTCCTCTTCTTCTTCTTGCTCTTGCCCTTCTTACTTCGGCTGCTGCGGGTGCTGAGGCTGCTGCTGGAACGCATGAAGTCCACGGCTGAAGCAGAGCGACGCAAGCTGGAAGAGCGCCCACTGTCTCTGCCGATCCTGGAGCTGTTGATGCTCTTCCGGTCATCCTCCTCTTCCTCCTCCTTCCCTGGCTTATCTTTCTCCGCTTCAGAGTCTTCCAAGCTGGTGCGTTTGAACTTGATAGGTTTGAAGCTTAACACTTCGTTGATGGCGGCTTCCAGGTCGGGGTCCAGGTAATTGCGGTGGCTGACAGGCTTGACGTCCGAGATGTCAGGCGGGCTGGAGTCGGTGGTCCGGGCTTGCGGAGGCATGGAGAAGCTTCGGCCGGAGGTGGAGTGGGGGCTGTAAGCGCTGGAGCGAGACTCGCTGAATGCTATGCTTCGGGCATCATCGTCCACATCAAATTCACTGAGGCGACAGCTGCGAGACAGCGACATGCGGGAGTCAGCACGGCTCACGCTTCCTGGGCTACGCCGACTCAGGCTAGGGCTGACGGGTGAACCGTATTCACTCTGGCGATCGTCAAGACGAGGCATGCTCCGTCGTCGGCTTACTGAACTCATGCGACTCACGCTGGAAATTGCATCGTCATCTAGGTCCATCGATGTACGGCAGGTGGAAGCCCGACTTGGTGCTACAGAGGACACAATGGACTCCTTATCAAACTCAGACCAGCGGCTCTCCATGCCCTTCCTTGCCCGACTGGCCGCTTCAGAGTAGGCCTGAGAGATAACAGATCCATGATCATCAAGATCATCTCCCGCCTTCCTCCAAGAGTTGACAGAATAGGAGTCATCCTCAGCTTCCTGCTTGGCTTTGTTCTTACGGAAGGAGGAGAGGTCCTGGGAATCAGATTGTTCTTTGAGGGTGTTGAGGAGTGAACTCTCGTCTCCCTTACCTCCTATGGAGTCTTTTATGTTGGAGCGTTTCCTGTAGCTAAGGGAACTCATGACAGACAGAGGCCTGCTGGTTTCTAACTCTTTACCTTTGCCACTGTCTTTCCATTCTTTACCCTCTTCCCACACTTTTCCCTCCTTTCCGTCAACATTTACAGCAAATCTAGATGAAGGAGGGGCAGGCAGGGTGTACACGGAGTAGAAAGACAAACAGATGGAGGGAGGAGAGGATAGAGATGGAAATTAGAATGAGAAAATACATTAATAAAAACTTAAAAGATGAGTGACACCCAAAGAAAGAAATAACAGTACAGGTTTATCCAAGCTGACAGGGTAGAATATAGATGAAAGTTTGATGTGACAGCAGAGAATACGAGGCACTTAAGGAAGACGCTTCTGTGATTCAAAATCAATAGTTAATCCATAAGCTCAGGTGTCTACATATAAATGTGGACATCAAGATCCTTTTAGGTGGACATCTTTGAGGTAATTGCATAAAAACGGATACTGACAAAGATTAGAATTCCCTTTAGGGGATGATTAATGCTAAAAATGTCAATTAAAAAAAATTACAGACTTTAATCTGTAGCCAACTACTCAAGGTTTTAAAAAGGTGCAAAAACTTCAAGGGCCAAACTTAAATCTTCTGGTGAAAAAAAAAAAAAAAAAAAAATTCGAAAGTGTCTGCCGGTGGGAAGACCTATTCATCTTCAGCAGAAAGGCACAGGTAGGCTTGCCAACTGGCCAATGGGCATATCCATTAATCTGCCTGTGAAGCCATTCCCTTTCAGGCAAGCCTCTGTTCTCAAGCTGCTGACAATGGGGAGAATAAGGTAGACAATACCAACAGAAAATTCCCTTAGCATTAGCTAATTAGCTTTTCCAAACACCTTTTTTCTAGCTTGCTGCATTGACTTTATGTTAAACCATTCTGTGGGGTAACAGGGGGAAATTAGGTTGCAGGACTGACCTTGAGCTCTTCAGACTACCATCATCTGACAGGTTCTTGGCAGAGCCCTTGTTTTTGGACAGCCATGACTTTACCCCGTCAACGCGGTCCTCCACCTCAGAGTCGGTATCAGAGGCGCCCTCGCTGTGAAGAAGAAAGAGTGGGAATGTGAACAAAATGAACAAGCAGAATAACACTAACATAAGCACTGTTAGTAAGAGGAACACAGGGAATTATGGTGGAGGCACAACAGTATGGTTACATGCGCCCGAACTCTAGAAACCTTGAAAAGGCCTGCGTGTTAGTAAGTCCAACTCATAGTCCAACAACAGTATCCTGCAGCTAGTTGGCTTTGTTTAATGTGTGAAGCATCCAAAAGGGTGAGGTCAGTACAACTCCAAGCCAAACCAGAAGAAAGGAGAGCATTGAAAAGAGAAAAACCATTCAGACTGTAGCTTACCAGACAATAGCTTTGCTCCAAAATCTAGCTGGCTGGCTGTGGAGGCAGCATTCTAAGGGATCATTACCAAGCTTCTTATGTTAGGTGTACCTACTGCATTCAGGCTAACTAGCCACTGAAACGGCTACATAAGAATACTGTGATGTATAGTTGAATAAAAACATAATTAAGAATTATAGGTAGTAAAAAAATGCCTTTAGGCTAATTTTAGCCTAGGACTATCATGTTAAAGAACGGTATGAAGGAATGAGCCATCGTGGGACTGCAATTAACTTGACTTACTATGCTAGCAATACCATGCATCTAGATACGAATGGGTTTTGTGGGGAAGTGTTGCACTGTCAATAAGAACAAGTAAACACAGGCTGAATGTCCCTGGGAGCAGATGCATTAGCACCTCACACAGAAAGCAGGGCTGTGAATCCCAGTTCTGTTTGCTCATTTCTCTGGACCAGATAAAACCATTGGATTTATGTTTGGCTGGATTTGCAAGTCAATGCTTCCCCACCTCTTTAGATTAGTCTTATCCTTCACTTATCGCACAGCACACCGCACTGAATAACTATGAATCGCCCTTCAAGGACCTAGAGCACTAAAACGTCTCCATATATGCATAGACAGGGGACCTTTAAAGAAGATTTTGCACGAACTGAGCCTTTTCTCACAACTTTGTTTCAATTTAAATTTTAATAATCATCGTTATTGTCCTCCAGCATCGTAGGAGTCAAATATCTCCCAATGAAATTATACTACATACAGTACCTCATTATCCCAGGCCTAGAGAGAAGGTTAACTCAGAAGCAGCAGCTGCTTTTCTCTGACGTTAAGGTTCCGGTCTGCTTAGCTCTCCGTTTGTGGTATTATGCATATTAGAATATTATATATGCATGGGACACGCGAGATAGCGCAGATGTCGCTAAACACTAACTGTACGCTCACAGCCAGGGTGCTAGAGAGGGTCTAAATTAGAAGATCTGATACACTCAACCGAATACAATCAGGACAAACGAATTTGTTGTCAAATGAGTAGCGCTCCGTCGATACGGGATGGCAACGTACGAGTGCCAGTGTGAATTTCTTCAAGAGCCCTTTTGGCTCTTGCGTAAGCCCTAGCGCCCTGGAGGTAAACCGAGGTGAGAGCGTTGTGTGAATAAGCCTTGAGCTCTGCTAGCCGGCCCATCGCTAAACAGTGGACAGCAGGGTCTTTGTAATGAAGCGCTAATGCAAAATGTCACACACAATTTATGTCCTTGACCATATACCATTAGTTAAGCTGCACCTAAGCCCAGGGGAACAAACAAACAACACAGTGAGAGAGGAGAGACATTAATTGTCTGTGACAACATGCCTCCATTGGTTGTACATCTCTGTTACAGGCCATTACATTTATCATTAGCACCTACAGAACTCTCTAAACCCCTCTATTTGCTGTCTCTCTACTCTGTTTTCTCTCTCTATCCCTGCTTGATCTTCAGCCCTGACTCTTATACGGGGAGAATTTGGACTTTTACATTGTGCAACAGTTTCTTGGAATAGTTCCTAAAATAAAATAAAGCTATAATTCTTATGAACCCTTATTTTATTCCAAACCAACATGACTGAAAAAATTACATTTTTCAAAACCACAAACACAATGAATGAGAATTGGGGCATTAAGCTCAAATATAATAAAAAAAGAACAATAAAAGTGTCATGATAGTTAAAAATACAACTTGGGTACAATACTCTAGGTATTTTGAAATCATGATAGCTTTGTTTGATTAAGAGAACAGTAGAGCATGAACTACTACTATTTTATTATACATTTACAATGCTTTTGTGTGCTTTCTGAACATACTAATTAACTAAATTAACAATACATGAAATTAATGTCTAATTGCAAAATAATTTGGTTAATCACTTAATGATTCAATTAAATCGACTGAAAGCTGTAGTTGAATATTTATTAACAATATGAATACCATTTCCCTTCATGCCAAATGCCTCTTTACATGCATGTCTGAGCTGTACCTAAACCAGGATTATTGTAAACTAATACTAAAACTATGAAAAGCAACTAACGAAAAGACAAAAGCACATAACAAAATGTAACTAAAAATTAAAATAAAAACTACAAATATGAAATAAAAGTGAACTGAAAATATGAAATATGTTAAAATAACACTGACACGCCAAAACAATTGTAGTAATAACGTTATAACGCAATTAGGTGCATCTATGCACATCTTAGTTTTAATGTTTTATTATTAATTTATGATCCGGTACTAGTTTGTCACTGAATTTTCTTGTCAGTGACTAACCAGAAAATCTTCATAAATATTTCAAATCATTCATGATATATTGTAAACACATTTTTTAAATCATGTGACAGAGTAGAACACAGGGGCAGAGGAACAAGGTTCCTAATTATATCTTATTTCAAAATATCCGTTCTCCTCATTTGTCATTTGTTACGCCCTGTCTATTTTATCATATGCTCTGGGAAGATCTGAATAATCAGTTCTCTACTAATGTTCTCCACTAAGGTTTGCATTTAGCTAACAAACCTCTCAAAGCCAGTCTAATTTACAATAATGCAACAAGAACTCCCCAATTAAATGATCAGGCCAGAAGGGTCAACAACCCCGCATGAACTCAAACAAACATTTCTGCAAAGGCACATCCATCTAAAACCTGATCAGTAATGCACAGACTGGCCATTAGCTTTTAATACTTTCTCACATGATGTAATAAGTGGTGCTTAGAGCTTAAGCATTTTTAAAACTGGAAAACGCTCTAAGTGGCATTCAGTGCAGACCAAGGACTATTGACAGCGGAATGAAATGGCTCGACGCCAAGGACTGGTAACGCTGTTGTAGGCCATTGCCAGATGAGTTGGGGGGCTTTTTGTAGGACATTTGAGGGTTATTCATTATTTAGTCCTCATGGTTGAAAGATTGATGAAGAACACGCCTTCCTTACCTGCCTTAAGAGGCTGCTAAGTCCCAAGAACAGAAGTGTGAATTATTCAAAGAAGCGAGAGAGAGAGAGAGAGAGAGAGAGAGAGAGAAAGAGAGGTAAAATAAGGCCAAGAAGGAGGGAGCGCAGAGTAACCCCTAGCAGATGTTTGTACAAGTCCCTCCAGCATCCAACAAGTCTACATGTGGACCCTTCTAGCTCTCCAGTTAGATAGCCAGGGGACAGACAACGGTCTGGACCCTGCAGACCCATGCCTGCATTCAAAATGGTTCTTACCCGTCACTGGATGCCAGTCCCAATGGTGAAGCACAAGATATCCAAAAGTTCAACATTACAAAGCAGGGGTTGAGGGTAAGGGAATGGCCTCCGGGGAGGGTAACTGAGTAGGGACCATGCTTGGCTGAGAAAAAGCATGCAGTTTGTAGTATGCATATATTATGTATGAGGCATCGTGCATAAAAAAGGAGAAAACCATGTTTGTGATGTTAGTTGTCATGCCCGGAAGTGTGATGCAGTATCTACATGATGCTTCTAGTCTGTTCCCGAATCGAAATCGAGATTTGTAATACAGAATATTCTCGAATATATCTCGAATACGACTGCATGTATACTGCATCATCTTCCTGTGAGGGCAAAGGAGAATTCAAATATGTTAACGTAAGTTCAAACGTTAACTCCTCACATCTTGTTCTTTCGTTTCTGATACTTAGTCACCATGTCTTGTAAACTGGAGGTGGGAGGGAAATGAGACACAAACATAAGAAAAACAAGAAGCAGAAATAAATGAGTTTCAAATGGAAAAATAAAGAACAATGGATGTAAGAAAATAAAAATAAGTCACAGACTTAAAAACACAGCTTGTGATTGAATAATCATCAGGTCTACATATTGCTCAAGATGTTTACCCAGAATTCTAACCTTTGCCGACTTCTGTAATGACTGCGAAGTAAGAGCGTGGTACTATTTTCTGCTATTTGGGTGACTGGAATTCTTCTACGCACATAAACGAGCAAATAAACACAGCTCTGCGCAGTAAGGTGCAGGTCACTGAGAGAAGCGGAGCAGCGCAGAATGAGGCTGAACGGAGATGACTTCCTCTGACTGATGAGGCCAAGTACATAAAAAAGGAGCTCCAAATCATGTGTGGTAGTTTTCGAGGCATAAATATTTAAGAGAGTGTGAATAAGAGATGACTGAGACTGAGACTGGCTCGTTGATTGCAGTCTCCAAAAGCTCAGCGAACGGTGCATTCATCCAGATCTTCAGCGTCTTCTCTCTTTTTCTATCTCTTTTTTAACCACTTATACACATGGGGAAGCTCTCTTGAGGTATGTATTAAATAAAGAGTTCTTAAAGCAGCATGTGTTACCTGTTGATGAGATCTTCATTGTCATCACTCTCCATCTCATCCTCGATAGCAGCCTGGAGGTCTCCGATCCTCTTGAAGGCCAGCTTGAGATCCGCCTGGAGACTCTGGTTGGCTGCTTCCAAACTCTCAATATCCATTTCCTGAAGAGACAGAGTTACATTTTAGTCTAACTAAGAGACACTCGTTTCTGCCTATTTTTGCATTTAGATTACTTTTGCTATGGTCATCTAACATTGTTTTAAAGGTATTATTGAAACACTGTAATATTTTAAAAACACTTCCAATGGTAATCTTTTGTGAATCTTGAAGTGAACATTCTTTTGTGCTTCAATGTTGTGTTACGATTAAACTAAAATATCAAAAAGCTGGGAAAAAAGAATTATAAAAATAAACAATAAAGCTACACAGTATTTTAATATTAGTGCATCCATAGTAAATCATGATTTATTTATTTAATTGTTTTTTTCTAAAACTTCAGTTTAAATAATAAATTCAGTTGTGCAAATACTGAACGCATCTATTAAATGTAATAATTTGTGCATTTCTTCTATTATTTTCTGTATCTGAATATATCAAATTCTTCATTCACCAGCCATGGTGGCCGTGGGCTAAAAATGTTCATTTTTGACCTTGTTCCATGAGGTCAAGCACTATTGTTGATGGACTCCGTTACCATTCATCCCAAAGGGGTTCAGGTCTGAAATTTATGACGGCCAATCAATTTCTTTCTTACCACCAGATTTAGTAAAACATTACTTTATGGACCTCACATCATGCTGGAAGAGAAAAGAGCCCTGTTTCCAAAATTTTGCACACCATTTTTTAGTTCACTCAAAATGCCGTTATTTATTTTCCTTATGTGATTTATAATATAAAAGAAGATTTAGTAACACTTCAAAAACACACTAGTAATTAATGATTAACTTAACATTTTAATCAATAATTACTAGTGTGTTTTTGCTCAACTAATGCTTAATTGTGAACAAATGAACCATTAATTAATGCTTAACTAATGCATTATTCTAACCCCCTATTCTGAAGTGTTACCAAAGATTTTTTTGTCCATACAATAGAAGTCAATAGGCTAACATGTTCCTAACATTCCTAAAAAGTATCTTCTTTTATGCATTGCAGAAGCAAGAAGTCAAACCGGTTTGGAATGACATGAGGTTGAGTAAATAATCACAGAACTTAGTTTTTTTGGGTGCACCATCCCTTCAAGACACTTCAGACTGAAAATGTCATTGAAGCAGAACAGAAGCAGGCTTCTCACCAGCTCGTGTTTCTTGCGGCTGGCTTCCGCTTCCTTCTTGGCCAGTTCGGCCATCTCCTCCTTGACGTCTCGGATCTGCCTCAGGAGACGCTTGTTCTGCTCTTTCTCCCGGTTCTCGCTGGCACTGCGCTGGTCTCGTTCCTCAGTCAACTTCTCGAGATTGTCTTTCAGCCTCGCTACAAGACTCTGCAGAAGACGCAATCATTTATTTAACACCATGTACAGAGAAATAACATGCACCATCGCTTAAGTGTTTCTGGACCCACTGCGGTTGTTTACAAAATCCTGCAAGTCTAGCACTGAAATATGCAAGATTGTCAAGCTATCCGTATGGTGTGAAACTCCAAATAACTTCAACAGCAACTTTTCTGTGATTTTTCACACCGAAGGTGGGCTGCGCTGGCATCCAAACAGAAAAATATCTACAGATTAGGAAAACAGACATTCTTTACAGCTTCGGATGGGCACGGTTTAAACAAGCTGCCTCTAGAGATAACATTGCCCAAGCCTAAACAGAGCTATACGTTCAACATATCAGTAATAATAGCGTTTTTAAATCGCTTCTGTTGACAGATTTTGCTGTGGGCGCAGTAGACATTTGTAATTTGTGCAGAGTGCCAATTGTAATTCTGCAGGTTAGCGGGAGCACCCAACAGAGATGAACGATGAAAAGGACTGGCTGTTGGAAAATGTCACTTAAGGAGCAAAAAAACATAATGTGAAATAATGTGCATTAGAGGAAACACATTAATTACACTACTTGTGTCCAATGCAAAAAAAAGCAATGACCTCCACCAACATAAAATATCACGCATGAAATTAAATATACATTTCCTCTTTAAAAGATAGACAGACACTGTTAATTTGAAAAACAAAGAGGGGGTTGGGAAAAAATCCACATTCAATTCATAGCAACCTTTTTTTTGGTTAAACACTTTTAGTACAAGAGTTAAAGGTCTATAGTGTGGACAAACGGGGAAGGCCTGGTGGGTGTGTAGATTAATTTCAGTCTTATCTGACACTTCAATGCCTGCGCACTGACCTTTTGACGCTTCCAGCAGCCCACATAAAAAACATGCATCCTGCCAACTCACCTCCAAGCGTTTGACCTGTGTCTTCTCGAACTCCAGCTTGGTCTCTAGCTCACGGATCTTGGCCTCCTGCCGGCTGACCAGAGACTTGTCCACCATGGACTGTTCTTGGAACTCTAGCTGACTCTGCAGGGCTGTGAGCTGCCAAACATACACATACGGAGTGAGAATTCACACAAATACACTGAGAAAGGACAGCGATCTGTATTTCATGGAAATACTAAATATAACTATTACTTGTGAGGGTTTTGTCTCTTTGAGCCATTTCTCAGCCACTACAGGGTGTCTTAACCCCTTGGTTAGTTTCTGTAGTGGTCCTACCCGGTTTATCAGCCTTTAAAACACCAAGTCTAACCCAGTTCAGACCAGAATTGAGGTTCTGAGCCTTTCTCAATTACACAGGCCTCAGATGTATTATTCAAACCCCATCACTGTCTGCATATGTCTGCATATAGCCACAGTCATTTAAAAAAGTTAACATATTCTGTGCTAGGAATTATAATTTTTCTGAGTACACAGTTGGCCAGCAAATTACTAAACTTTGAGTTTGGTGAGAAGGAAACAAACTGTTCCCTACAGTATGAGAAATTGGTGATAAAATGGCAAAGAGAGTGCAGAGAGTGAATGTCTGATGCTGAGAGTGCAGAGTCAAGAGGGGAAGACTGAGAGAAAAACTGAGAGAGGTGGAGACTAAGCCTATTACTAAAAAGTCAAATGCTGATGGGCGGAGTCTGTTAATATAATTAAAGATTCAAATTCTGAGAGAGTTGAATCGAATTCTATCATTAAAGAGTCAGCGGTTGAGATGGTTGGAGTCTGAGCCAACCTTTAAAGAGTCAAATGCTTAGGGGGCGGGGTCTGATCATATAATTAAAGATTCAAATGATGAGGGGGTGGAACCTGATCCGATCACTGATGAGTCAAATGAGTCTTTTCTGATTATTGTAGAGTCAAATACTGAGGGGGCGGAGTCTGATCCCATAATTGTAGAATCAAATACTCAGGGGTGGGGTCTGTTCATATCATTAAAGATTAAAAAGTGGAGTCTGATTCTATCATTAAATAGTCAATTGTAAAAAGAGTTGGATTCTAAACCTACCATTAAAGTTTGTTTGTACCAGCTTTGTCCTGTATTTCCTGCCCCTGGCTTCAGCACTACAGGCCATGTTTTTTTTAATGCATAATTTAAGATAATATATTTATTGTGGCATAAGTACAAAAAAAAAAAAAAAAAAAAAAGTTTGTGTGCTTTGTGCGGTGGTGTTTGATCCTGTCTTTGAAGAGTCAAATACTGAAATGGTTGGAATCTGATTCTATTATTAAAGAGCGTAATGGTGAGGAGCAGAGTTTGATGCACCATTAAAAAGTAAAATGCTAAGAGGGCAGATTCTGATTATGTAATTAAAGATTCAAATGCTGAGGAAGTGGAATCATTGAAGAGTCAATAGGTGTGTTTGACTTGCAGCGACTGATCTGTGTATGACATCAAAGTACCGCAAGAGTGATTATAAAGAACATATGAAACCATCAGCTGTCCAATGCTGTCGTGGTACTTTGATGTCATACCAATCGGCCGCTGCTGCTCCGCTTCAAAGCAAACACACCTAATGTTAAAAGAAGCGGAATGTGATCCTGTCATCAAATTGTCAAATGACATTAGCTTTCCTTAAAACAAAACAAAACAGAAGCTAAATTGTGCTTAAGTCTACTAAGGATGCACTCAGCGAATGCAATGTTGACTCAGTGAATATGCATTTCTGTATGGATGCCAAAGTGAATTCACCTTCTCCTGGACGTCCTGTTTCTCCTTCATGGCCTCCTCCAGCTGGGCCTGCAGGTCACTGATCTGGGCCAGGTTCTGTGAGGACTGCACAAGAACACACCACAGAGAGGTCAGAGTCTTCTACACATCACAGGACAACCTGAACCTACAGTCCCTTCATATTTATCCATTTAAAGTGAACTGAAAGTCCTTTCTAATTCAATATAAAGGATATATTTAATGGTGCACATTTTCTGTATGAAATATTTGAATGACTGAAATTAAAAGTCAGTTGAGGTAAATTGTTTATAAAAGTGGACTTAATTTGCTACATAATATTGATGCACACTGTCTGGTATACCAGCATGTAAAGAACCTACAGTACCAGAGTGGGACATATGCACTATGATCATATGTTATTTTGGTGATATATTTTACAGCACACTGCAAACCATTTAGCAACTGACAGACAAGCAATCTTATGGTTAATGACATCTCAGAGAAAAATGGCATGAGTGAAATGAAGCGGAGAGAGTTAACTACAAGACTGTCTGAATGTCTCAAGTATGATTGCGACTATGTTTTTTTAAAACCTGTGCTGTGTTCCCATAAATGAACCATAGAGCTGGTGAAGTAAACCCAGGGGAATAAGGCTGTTCCAATGGAAAGGATCTGTTTACTTGGGGTCTGTGGAGACACATCCCTCATCTCTACATCGCTGCAATAGCAGCATGCTGCGTTTAAAACACTCTTAATGACAATCATCCCACACGCTCAAATACACGACAATCAGTGTAGTGCCACCTTCGCACTGGCACGAGCGACCAATCAAAAGGAGAAAAACAAAGTGGTCCATCTGCACACACTAAATAATGCTGTCGATTTCATTTGCATGATGGAAACATGTTGCAGAGAAACCGCAATGAATCATTCTGGAAAATGTCAAATACGCCGAAATAATGTAGCATGCAATATGCACAGTGTCAAAAAATATATAATCGAAAAGGACAACACAATCGTGAATAAAAATGCTTTTTAGGCCTGTTTTCACACTGCACTTCACGTAGCTCTCTTGCTTGCTGTGAATGCTGTAACTGAAATATAGCTTTGTGAAACATTTGCAGTGTGAAACACACCTCTCTATATTTTATATTATATATATATATGCCTCTCTATGTATATGTGTATGTATGTGTGACCTTGGACAACATGAGTCATTTTTTGTACTAAAAACATCCAAAAAAAAAAATTCTGGAATGTGAGGGTGCAAAAAAATAAATTAATAAAACTGCCTATATCTATAATGTTATTTAATTTGATGTATCCTTTTTAAAATAACATTTTATTCATAGTGAATTAGGATAGTGTATTAGGATACCAAAATATGCAAACATACATGCAACAACAAAAATGCACATACATGTAGTCTGTGTGCAATGATGGCAGAGAGGGTCTGTATACCGATCTGACAGTCACGAGTGCCTGAGAGAGTTACCTGGGCAACAGCGGCTTTGTGTTTCTTCATGAGTTCGTTCATGTCCTCCTGATCCTCCTCCATGCGAGACTGCAGGTCATTCTTCTCCCTCTGCAATCGACTCAGCTGCTCCTCAAGCTACACGCAAATCAAACAAAAGCATAAGACAAACACAAATATGCAAACTGAAACAACACATGTATGAGAAAAGTAAAACAATCAATCTGATTTGAAATGCTTGATGTTTTGGCAGGTCCAAAGTTTATGCATCAGGAACAGTTTGTATGGCGGAAAGTGTTTTTAGTAATTTTTATTGATACAGACAGCAGCAAATAGGCCACAGACTCAAACCTCTGCCCTCTGCGTGTCAGGAACATACGCATCTAACCACTGTGACTTCAGCAACTGAAAGCCCAGCTCCTTTAATTCCTTAAAGAGATAATTTTCCTGTCACCCCGTCACCAAACAGAAGCTTCTTGTATTGTATAAATCCCTGAGAACACAGCACCGTCTCCCAATTAGAGATGAACACTTCACTGCCTTCACTGTCAAACAGTATCAGAGGTCTAATTCCATTCAGTAATAATTACCTAATCTCTGAGGAGTAACTTTTTAAATGTATTCATAAAAAGCACATTACTTACGAATTAGTGAGCATAAAAGTAGATAATTACATTATTTTGTTAAAAAAACATCCTCATGAAAGCAGTTTCTTTCACACTTGCAATCTCTTTAACAAATCAAGATAATGAATCAATGTAATCACTGGTTAAAAATATCCCTTTTTCACCATATCGGACCAAAAAACGACTCCTACTGTTCTTTAAGAGGCCTAGAGGTAAATGACTTTATTAATATCACTAAATGTGAAAATTGCTTTAGCTGTATATGCACAACAATTAAAGAATTTAGAAGTTTTTTTTTTATCTATCATTTTGCAGGAAGCACACATTAAATTTATTTAAAGTGACAGTAAATACATTATAATATTACTTATAATATTACAAAGGAATATTAGGTAACATTTCAGAATAGGGGGTCAGAATAATGCATTAGTTAAGCATTAATTAATGGTTAATTTGTTCACAATTAAGCATTAGTT
>JAUMHQ010000022.1:1359378-1371365 GCA_032361165.1 Enteromius paludinosus | reverse complement strand
TCACTAGTCTTGAGAAGTTCTGACCATCGCCTGATTGTCTATGCACTTAATACACAGAAAATGCCAATTTTAATTAAAAGGAAAGTTTAATGCCTCAAACAGGCTACCGAAATATTGCGGTTCACGTGGGTGTGCCGAACTGAACAGGGCGAACCAAACGGTTCGATAAACCACCGAAAACTGTTGCATCCCTAGTGCGTACTGAAACAAACATAATCAGCCTTGACAACTGACCTTCTCTACGTCATCCTCGTCCACGTCCAGTACTGTCCCATCATGCTCCAGTTTGATTTTCACTTTCCCCTCTGGTAGACTGCCAGCCTCTGTCTTCACAACAGTGGCTGTAAAAAACCCCAGAGAATACAGTGAATATTTTTATTTCTGATTGCACACAACACATTCCGGAAACAAAATGAAAACAGAATTCTAGTGCTATTAAAGCACTGCTTATTGTAATAGTAATGAAACCCGTAATATTACAAATGGCATAGAATGCACAATATTCTAAAGGACAAAATGTTTCCATAATCATTCATCAAAATGCAATAAATGTTCTCCACCTCAAAAATGACTTTCTCTTCCACCCTAGCTCAATATTCTATTTTCACATAGGAATATGTCAAATTATGGAAGTTAAATGAGTAGAAAATGCAGTTTCCTGTTGTCTTCAATTTAAAATAACACTGTAGGAGTTCATTTTACATGGCTTTCATACTAACCCAGAGAGAATCCATCCTTGTGGACCAGCCACACTTTCTCCGAACCGTACCATGCTTGCTCTGCAGCGATCTGCTCCTCTGTTTTCACCTGTGAAGGACAGAGAAACATCAGTCAATCTCATTATTTATGGCTTTGCGCAGGCCTACTGAACAAGAACATCACTGATACGCTTCAAATCCACTCCATGCATTTGTCCACGCTTATCAAAGAAAGCCTGTTATCATTTAATGATACAAAAATGGTCTTTTTACCCTGATCTGAGACCTCTGCTGACAGAATAACAATCAGAATACAAAGAGGTCCCAGATCAGACCAAAAAAAAACATAGCTTCCCAATTGTCTACAGTGGAAAATGAGCTTAAAATGCTGTGGCCTGTCATGCAAGATGGGAAGAGTTTAACGTTAGGTGTAGATGAAGCCAACTCGGGCATCAAATGATGGACAGGGTCAGATTACAAGCCTGATGTTCTGGTTGTCTGGGCATGTCTGATTTCTCTGCACTCATGCTTGACCTACACACACTGGTCTGAACATGAACTCTACCGCTGTGAAGGGCTGACAGTGAGAGATAGTGTATCAGTAATCCGTTGATTGTGTTCCAGTTCACAAGCTTCTCTCCTCTGGTGTTTGGTTAGTATACCGTGTTATTATTGTAGATAAACCAGTACACTCTACAAGTACAGTGACACATGTGAAGGAAGGGTAGAAACACTACAGCACGGTTAATAGCAATACAATGCTAATTAAATGTTAGATGAACCCAGATTGTCTGTTTTGCTATCTCTGAGCCCTTCTGTCTCAATCACGGCTCTATGGTAGGGGTGCTGTCGATGAAATGGGATGGGTGCGAGCACAACACTCCACAACACAAGGGCAAGTCTGACACGACAGGTCAAGGGTGGGATAATGCAGGTGAACTACAGCACACACAAAGCAGAAAGCAGACCTTAGGATGGGCGGCAGCAGCATGGTCTGCCTTTAGGAGTGCCACGGGGTCCTCCTCCACCTGTCCCTGTGAGACGGCAGGTCAGCATGAGGGAGCAAGAGCAGCGTTAGACATCTTAAGACTTTATAACGTGCATCTCTCAAACACATTCATCAGTTTAATAACCTGCCTCAGCTCCACACAAACAGCATCGAAAGCATCCTGTGAATAAAAATGGTTATTGATCATTTGATATATCAGCGTAAGGCCCTATGGTCAACCGTCAGGAAATAAACATTTAGCAAGGAGAATCTCATGAAACCTGTCAAAAGCAGGTCATATTTAGTAACGGTTGTATTAAATAGAAAATAAAAAAAGCCAAATAATTGAATTTGTATTACTTTTTACGATTATGTACATTGTACATACATAATGCACATTTTCAAGATAACTGTCTATATTTGTACAGCTACATTTTTGTTCAAATTCGACATGGTATGTGTGACAATTTTAAATTAAAGAATAAACATATCTGAGCAGATCACGATTTATGCTAACAATACCACAATTAAAACAGAAAGGTGATACACGGCTATATAAAGAAGACACTATGTTGGTGATATGAGGTAATGCATAAATGAGGTAATGTTCAGAGCCTGAGGCATGAGGAGACAACAGGGATATTCATAAATCAAAGTCTTCATCAATTACAGAGCATATCCACTGCTACTCTCACTTATAAGCTGATCAGTGGGGCAGCGGAAGCAAATTCATTTTCGCACAGAAGGATTCATGCAGTTGCATCTAACCTTAAATAACCATGCACTGCATCAACACTGGTTTAAAATCAGCACACGCACATTAAACAAGCAGGCGATCCTACTTTTTAAATATATGATATATAAACAAATCAAGCTCAGTTAGCTATACGGACAACATTTTTGTCTTAATAAAAATGTAAACATTTACTCTAGGTTGATAGCACAAGCACAAAAGCATATAGAGCCATGTATGAGGGTGGGGGTGGGTTAGAAAGAGGAACAGTGATCTTACACTCCAACAGGCCACGCGAGCGCACACCCCGGCCAAACCATGGAGGGGCGCTGTGAGGGAAGAGCCATGCCCAGAGGGGCCCTGTACCTGAGACGACGCAGAGGCACTGGCCACAGGTTCCAGCTAGACCAGCCAGCCAAACAATAACAGCCACAGAGTCAGCGGTGGATGAAAGAGAGAGGTAGAGATGAGACATGTATCCACAGATGAAAGGACAGCAGACACGTGGAGGTGACATGGGCATGCCTGAACCAATGTAAACCTGTTTGCTACAGTAGATAATAAAGCTGTACTGCAGCACATAGCAAAAGTTGGTGATATAGGAAGGATAAAAATGACAGACACGTGGGGTTTAAGTAACTGGTATGGTAGCTAGTTTAAGAAGGCCCTGTGTTGGCCATGAGCTGGTTATAAGCTGGTCTTCGTTATGAGCTACAGGTCCAGAAGCAAGCTGCTTATAACCAGTTCAAGACCAGCTACCATGCTTCAAACATAGCATATGCTGTTTTTTTCAAAACAGGGTATACATCAGAGCAATTTCAAAAAGAGCAGCCCATTAGCCCTATTCCAGAACCAAGTGAGTTGAATTGTTGTATACTCTCTACATAGATAGCTACCCTCTAAAGCAGCATCCTAAATATATTAAACCTTGAAAATGATTGAAACCCAACAACGGTCTTTTAGACAACATACAAATAACAGCAAAAAAATTGTAACTTAATTGAAGAATAAATAGAACGTTGGGTAAAATAGTTTTTAAATCAGATTTTTTTTTCTGAATGTTTTTCAAGAGTAATATTGGGTATAATTTGAGTTTCTCTCAAACTAGCTACCATTTAAAACTTTCCCCCTTTGTTGGGTTTAAAAGGGATTTAAGCCATTAGTCACCAATAAGTCATTTTAGTATATTATTTTTCTTAGGCTAACTTGTTTAAAACCTTTCCTAAAGCTATTTTTAAGAGAGCTTTCTGGAATCACAGTGTCTATGTATGAAGTTTCACTAGAGTTTGGAATAAAGCAAAAAATGACTTACAAAGAGACTGAGTTCATTACCATTAAATATGAAAGTAATATGTAGTCACTCAGCTCGCATTAATGTCCTTAAAATCCCTTGTACTCATGAGAAAATGGTTTAATACATTAAATTGTTAATGAGTATTCAGTTAGCATAAGTGCTGTCAAGCTTTAAAGTGACTTCTTTAAAGGTCTACAGCCAGAGCGGTCAGAGCCATGTAAAACATTCTGGATAAAGCACATGTTAGCGTCAGAGAGACAGTGAGTGAGTCAAATGAGGAAGCAGAAATGAAGACAAGAGGAAGAGGAGAAATGGACAGGCATTACAGGTGCAGCAAAGATCCTCTCCAGCCGTCTCTGTGCTTCTTCTGTGGGACTCAGTGGCGCACTCTCCTATAGGTCAGACCACCAAAAAGAGGTGAGTCTAACTCAGACATTGCACATAGCTTTGTTATAAAGTAACATTACGTAGTAGCCAATATAAATTTATTCAAAAGAATAAATTGCAAAAGCTCTACACAGAACTTGCCTGAAAGCAAAGTCACGGACGTGTGTGTTAGCCATGCTACATTCCCTTCCTGCAGAGCTGAGCAGGCATAACATCTAACTGTTATAGAGTGTGAGCTTAATAAAACACACACAAACACACACCTTTTTGGACAAGGTTGGTAGAGAGGGTTTAGAAATGCTCCCAGGAGAAGGTCTCCCTGCTTGAGTTGGTGGCATACGTACGGCCGTCTTCACCTTTAAATATTATGTCCAAACCACACACGAGGTCACAAACATATTGTTTAAGGAATGAAGTTAATAACCGTGCAACCAATTACAAATTAGTTTTGAAATACTAGAACCAAACCGCTCTAAATCGACCATCCAGCATTCACTACACTATGTTTGTTGCAACAAAAAAACAGTCTCCAATCCATAAAACCTATGGTCCATGATCTTACAAAAGTGTCCACACAGATGATCAAAACTAGCAAATGGCTCTGTGGTTTTCCAGTAGCAATATTCCAGTGTTGATCTGGGCTCTTTCCGAAAAGCATCATAAGCTTAAGTTGATAGTAGCTCAATTGGTGGAAATGAGTGTACCACGTACAGTACTTAAGCTTATGAAGCTTTTGGGAAACACAGCCCTCTCAGAAGGTGGCAACTCAGAGACAGAGTTAGAAGCCTAGGGAAAGGGTGCTGTCAAACAACCAAAAGCCCACTTCGTCAACACTTCAGAGAGTTACAAACCACTACATGATACATACTAAAGACTACATACAGACTACAAAGTGTATCATCTTAGTCCAAGTGGTACACACCATTCACATGTTAGTGCACTCCTCACACAGTTAAGTGAATACAGTAATCCATGCAGCCTAGTAATGTTGTCAATACCTCTGGTTTCTTCATAGTCATCGGTTTATTGGTGGGAATGAACCCTGATGGAGGGGCAAATGGATCCGTTTTGGGGGCCAGGGGGTTAAGGCTGTTGGGTTTACCAGGAGTAGCTGGAGCAGACGTAGCAGCTGCTTTAGGAACAGTAGGACTCGGGATAACAGACAATGTTTTAGGATCTGAAATAGGAGCTGAAGGTGGAGAAACAATAGGAGCTGTTGGAAAATATCCAGCAGGAGTCACTGGAGAAGGCTTTGGAGCAGGAATAAAGCCTGGTGGAGGGGAAAGAGCTGATGGTTGTGAGGTGGGGACAAATCCTAAGGGTTTTGGTGTAGGAACAAATCCAGATGGGGGAGTGAGAGGGTTAGGTTTTGGAATTGGGATAAATCCTGCTGGTGGTGAAACAGGAGACTTAGGAGTCATCAAGGTAGCAGCAGGAGATGCTGAAATCTGTGGCTCTTGTTTTGGAGTCTGGAAGGCCTCTACTTTTGGCACAGTTTTATCTTGTGCTGGTCCAGAAATGTCCTTCTCTTGAGATTTCTGTACAGCTTTCACAGCCTCTTTTTCAGGAGGCTCATCCTTGCGTGTGCGTGGACGAGGTTCCCTGGTCCTGCCTCGTGTCATTAAACTTGTCAGTCCAGCAGAGATATCATCTCGTTCTTCCTTCTTTATGGAATCATGTTTGAAGGAGAACACAGGCATCTTTGCAACTTTTGGAACAGATGCTGGTTCAGGTTTAGGTGGTTCTGGAGACATGGCTACAGGGCTTGTTGTTGTGTCTTCTTCAGCAGGAACTACCCTCCTAACCACTCTGCGTACCAACTTCTTACGGGTCGCACCCTGCAAGTCCTCTGTAAGCTCTGGATGGCTAGCACTAGCAGTGGTCTTAGCACTGCCATTGAGGGAAACATTCATTTTGCTTTCTCCATTCTGGAAAGGTTCAGGGCTCAAGAAACCTCGGGGAGGCTCAGGGCTTTTGAAGCGCTCCGGCATCTTGGGTACTTCAGAGAACTTTCTGGTTGCCATCTTGTCTCTGTTGGGTGAGGGGCTTTTGACTCGCCGGAACTGAGGTTGGGTCTCCTGATCGGGCTGAGGACTTTTAGCACTCAGTAGGCCTCTGCCAGGCTCCAGGCTGGGGACTGACTGGGAACGGCTACTCAGGCTGCCATCGCTGTCAGACTACTCACCCAACAGGTACGGTAGATGCAGAAAATTCAGTGAGGAAAGATCATTGAAAAGAACTTTAAATTACACATCTCAAAACACTGTTGTTTCCAACTATTTCCTCATGCAATACTGTCTTTATGTCAGTTCCTATGCACCTATTCCTGCTTCAATTGCTCTTCTATGATTGGGGGCACTTAGTAAAAACTTCTCAGAACTTTTTCTAGGAAATGAAACCTATTCAAACGGCTGCCTCTCAATAGTAAATGCTGTAGTACATATTGTTCCTTCTCACTAAAAGACTAATCAAAACAAAACCATTTGGCCAACAAACACAATAAACTAGGTGGAAGGGAAGTAGAATAGAATACTGGTTTCTGTTGACATTATGCAGAAGTTTGTACGCATGAGAGAAGCGAGACGGCAGAAGAGGTGAACTATTGCATAAATACACTTCAGTGACTTCAGCGCTTAATAGTTCTGCATGGAGCACTTCTCCAAGCATGCATTTGTACACTCAGACTGAAAGTGAACCCCGTCTTGCTCCCTACCACGCCGTCTCTTCACTCCTACACACATATCCAGCAGATTCTGTCAGTAGATTATGAGATGTACCGTATAAACAATGTTTATCTGTCAGCAGGTTTTGCACACAGCTCACTGATGCTTACGTTTTTTTTATGCTTAATGCTTAAACTCAATATAAACTACCTGTTTTTTTTACCGAAATCTTGTCTCTTTAAATTGTAAGAATTGTCTATTGATAAAACAGAATGCAAATTATAGATTCAGACTGTTGTCCAAAAAAATATCCACTCTAACACTTCAAATCATGCTGAGATACTGAGTCACAACTTTGATTGTTGGTGTTTTACTGATATTAAGTAAGTCTGTTTATTCAGACCCTTGATTTAACCAGCAACCTCCCGCTCAGACAAAGCACAGCTGGTGGTGTGGAACAGCTGCACGTCAGTCAACAAAACAACAAAGAATCGAACAAACTGACTCCTTCAAGATAACACCATTTAGAGGCAAATTACCATGTAGCAGGTGTAAAAGTGAGAAATCAATGGTCCATATGCGTTAAAAAAAGATCTACTGGTAAATAATTGGCTCTTCTTAAATACTCATTCTCAAACTGGTATATGTTGCAGCAGCCATGAAACGAGCTTCCTGTGACAACAATTCTGCATCCTGTGTCAAAACATGTGAACTTGGAGCTATTATTCTGCAAATAATAACTGAAAATATTTATTAGATACATGTAACTAAGGACAAATAGACCGAGTGCTTTTCAATTAGCAAATTCTCTCTTCTCTGTGAGCGGTAATACTTCATTTGTTAGCATTCAGAATATCTGGGCACTTACATTGTCTTTTGAACTCTTGGGGATTGGCTTGTTCTCTTCTTTGATCTATAAAGGTCCATGTAAAAAGGTCATTAGCATTCGATTTGGGACAATAAATCTATGCTGAGGCTATTATGCAGATGTATCCAACACATTTCATGCAGGACATTTTTAAAGACCAAGCTACGGAGAAAAACTTACAATTTTGAAACCTAATAGGGCACCAATTTACAGTGCCAGTTCTAATTATACTTTTTAAGCAGTAGCATCAGTTTACGGCTGGGTTCAAGCCAGTGGCAGCTTTTCGAAATGTAATCAAAAAAAGCCATGGGCAGAAAGCTGGCGCTCCCCACACTCTTATGATGCTGAAACACACTGGTCATGTTCACTCAATGGTTTGTGTTTTCCATCTGTCAGGAACACATACACACATGCCCTAACCAGAGGCTGTTAGCAGCTGAGCGTTCATGAACCGTGCACACGATCCCCCAGTGCATTGCTACAGATAGATATAAAAGTGAAAGCATTGATGCATTTTCATGCACACCACCTAGCTGATGTCACACAGTGCAGAAAGATGAAAATGGAGAATGGAACATCACTTTCCTTTTGCTCCCAGAAGGAAAAGCGTGATGAGAATGCCATGCTGGCAACGCTGCTGTCATGGGCTGGGCCGGGTAAGGAAGGGAGGGCGGGATGAAAAGATGAGTGACAGATGAAGGGACCAGCAGACAAGAGGCTGGCACAATGGATGCTGGTCTTCACAGTTATATTATGTGAGGTCACAAACTTCAGGTAAATAAGACCCACAATGCTGGAAAGAAGAGGAGGCTCTGTTGGGTAGAAAGAAATTATTAAACATTGAGATTTGCTCTATTTCATCAAGACATTAAAAAGGATCCAAATCTCAGGCCAATTGCTGAAATACTCTATATTAGAGTCATATGACAGACGTATGGAGAATAAAAAGAAGGCTCATCGTACAGCTGCAGTCTGATTTCTATATCACTGAAGGCTTTTGAGTTTAAATATATTTGCATTTATCAGCAAAAACTTAACTGAAGATACAAAAAACAGTGAGTCTAGTGCCCTCTCAAAAGGACATTACATCCAAGATAGATAAATAAATACTTTTAAAGATAGATATAGACAGAACATATATAGTTTTTTTTTCCTTTGTTCCACAAGTTGAAACTTCATGACTAAAAAAAAGCAACTGCCAGAGACCTTTATTAGTAAACACAAAGTAATTTTACCGTATTATGACGCTACTACATTGTACAGCCTCGGCTGCATGTATTATTCTGGGATACCCCACTAGACCCATCTTGTGTGGCTGTCGTCCTCTCCTTTAACCCTTTATCTAGATCCCCACCCTAACTCCCCTAAAGACCCTCGCTGACCCTTCACCAACCCTTCCAGCCAACAGACACACTGTAGCTATATAAAGTTACCCATGGCATGCTTATCTGTTAACAGAGCTCTGTCATACTGACAGCACAGACTTTTTATAAGAGCTACCACATGGGCAGCTCACATGTAACAAATTGGTTAACTAGTAAAATGTTAAAAATTAAAAACATAAAAATATTACTGCTGTCAAATGATTGTGTGTATGGTGTATATCTATTATGTACATATAAATACAAACACACACATCCATATATTTAAGAAATATGTTATGTTTCATACAACAAAACATAGAAATAACATATACACATTTACATTTTCTAAATATATACTGTATGTATGTGTATTCGTATATTATACACAATAAATAAACAGTACAAACAAACAGTATGCATTATGTAAAAATCACGATTAATCGTTTGCGGCACTAAAAATAATTACATTTTTGATGTTAATATGTTCCATATTGCCGTAAAAAGTAGAACCTGAAAGAAAGCAAATGACCCTCCTTTTCCTCCAATGGAAAGCAAATGCAACTGGACGTGTTTTCGTAGCATGTGTCATTGATATTGTTAACAGTATAAAGCATATTATTTGTTTATGTATAACAAGGCTACACAAAGCATATGAAAGTGGTCAAAACATAATAGAATAGAACAGCTTTAACTGATAATGATTAATATACAGTCGCCAATTATGCATTTATGGAGGTTAAACGCTATTTAACCAAAATTAAATTCATTTCTTGAACCAAATTATAGTTCCCCTGAAAACTGAAGAGCCATTCCAAAACAAATCCAATTTAGCTTAACAAAAGAGACAAATGAACAGCTGAAAGTTTATGGCCACATCAATAAAAGCTTCAGCAGACAGGACTGTGAAGCACACGATCCAGTGACTGTACACACGAAATAACCCCCTGACTTCATCTATCAAACACTCTGCACTCGCTGAATAGAAAAACAGACAAAAGTCCAAAATCGAGGCCGATTTGAAACATTCATCTCAAGAGTAAAATAAACGAGACACCTGAAATGGCACTACCTTTTTCCACAAGAGCAAACCAACTGAGACAAAAGCTTCTATTGAGCCTGATGGCCGTCAGCACTTAACCTCAAAAATGCCAATCCGGCGGTCCATTCCAGTCTCAAAATACCCTATTACAAAGCAAAATCCACAATCCAAACACTACCAGCTGAGAAAAAATTAAATTTAATTTACATTTTCAAATGAAACTGCTAAACTAACTAACTAACTAACTAACTACATTTATCATAAGCACTGGTTGGCCTCGTTCATTGCTCCCGGCATGCAATCACATACAAGCCTAAAAATAGGTGACAGTGCAGGCCTGAGTCCAGACTGCAGCAGTACTTCAAGCCCACAGACTCCTCCACAGGTCTAGATCAACATATCCAACATCCGCCACCTCACCTGAGATCTTTTGCAGCAGCTCCAAACACTGTAAGTTCGCTCCCAAGCAAGGTCAGAGTGCAGATGAGCGCCAACCAAAGCGGTGGGACGAGTGTATGTGTGTGTCCGAGACACAGAGACAGTCCTGAGAACCAGAAGACCCGCGTCACACTAACCGACAGCCTTAGTTCTGAGAGGTGCAAAGTGATAGGCTATTCCTGACTCTGCTCTGTCACAGGAGGAGGAGGAGGGAGACAGCTGTCGTGGTAGAGGGTCTCGAAGAGGCTAAAATTAAAACCCCAAGTACCACCGCTGCAACACTCTCCAGCTTTCTCCCCACCCCCAAAAATGTAGGCCAGGCGATAGACAGATCCACAGTTGCTTCTCTTGCTCAGCTGCTCCAGAGCAAACGTTGGTCCAGTGCGGACAAGTGAGGGTGACTGCTGGCTGCAACGAACGGTACGTAGCTCTCAATCGACGGTGCAAACTTTGTTGTTGGGGGATGTGGAGCGCTGCTGGATAAGTGTTTCTCTCTGCTCGGTGAGATACAGAGGTGTAGGGTGGAGAGGGGAAATAGAGGAGAAAACCAGAAGCGCTGAGAGAGAAGGTTGAGGAAATGACGCAAGGCCTTGGCACTTCCTACACAGAATGCATTCAAAAGAGCAGAGCACAGTGGAAATAAAAGTTGCTGTGGCTCACACCTAATGAACACGTATATCACTGCAAGAGCTCAGCACTAAAGAACGACTCTACTAAGGACTCCAAAGCCCCGTGACTTCCTCTCTTCTGTGGAAACCAAAAAAGGTGGATTCTTGAAGAATATATTCCACTATTTTACATATAATGACAGTGAAGGAAGATTGTCGAACTCCAAAATGACCAAAAAGAAGTCCATGAGACTTACAAGTTTGGGCAAAGCAATTCAATTAGGGATACACGATATTGAATTATATACTGATATACTGATTTTTTATTTTTTTTTTTTGCCCGAAACTGATACGTTCCCTTTTATTTGGAAACAACAATGTGTCTCCTGTGCAGATATTGTAAGATAAATATTTTTTATTTTGGTTAGTTTTTAACAATAACATATTTGTTAGAATTAAATAAACAGTAATGAAGTTTTTTGACAGTACATTGAAGCTTTGAAAAGAACTATAAATGAACTCTCTCTCTCTCCCTCCATTATATATATATATATATATATATATACAGTATATATACACATACACACACACACACATATATACACATACATACATGTATATAGTCACGGGGCGGAAGGACCACACAGCAAGGAGAGCTCAACTCATAAACCCCGGAGGGTGGATTTATTAACAAAGGCCAAAGTAAGGGTAAAAGTGCAGCTGGAGGTGTCTAAATCAGTGTTTCCCAACCCAACTGGAGGCACACCGATGCTGCGTCCGAAATCGCATACTGCTTAAGTACGTACTACATTTAAAATTGAACGTACTACCCGTTAAAACAGTACGTTCTATATAGTATGAATGGGGGTAGTATGAATGGAATTCGGACGTACTACATCCGCCATAT
>JAUMHQ010000022.1:1328363-1340722 GCA_032361165.1 Enteromius paludinosus | reverse complement strand
ACTATATAAGTGAGGACATTTGGTTCCTCACAAGTATAGTCAAACCAGTACACACACACACACACACACACACACACGCGCGTTTACTTTGCTATCTAAATGGGTACATTCGATAGGCGTAATGGTTTTATAATGTACTTTGGTTTTATAGGGGCGTCCCCAAAGGAAGATTTTGTCAGGTTTACCTCACTTTTGGGTACAAAATTGCTTTTTTGGTACACACATACACGCACGCGCAGACAAAAACACACACTTTAAGACAGACACTGTGGCCATGACGTTTGTTCTATTGTTTTAATTAACAGTATAGCGCTGTGCATACTTCCAAAGTGATATGAGAACTAGCACAAAAGAAAGAAACCCTGAAAAACTCAGGCAAGTTATGGCAGAATGAGGAGCGAGCTCCCTCTTGTGGTCTGATTCGAGACATTCCAGTAAACCGACATATTCACTACGATGTCACTGACCAAGCCAAAGAAGCGTCGGGCGACAATGGAAACGTTTTCCAAAAAATTCATGAGGGATATCATTCACTCTTTACACTAAACAAGGCCTTTTTTTTCCGGGTAGCAGAACAAAACTTACGGACATATCTAAACATATGGCACTGCTCACAGTAATATTCACATCAGTAAACAAAAATAAAATTCTGACATGTACAGGAATGCAAAAATGAAACAAAACATTGCCATTTCCACGTATTCTATGTATAAGTAACTTTACACGCTTGATTTTAAAGTGACAGTATCACAGCACAAATTGGTACACTGTGCCAAATATTGTACACACAACCTCACACACATCCGTCACACATTATCAAGAAACAGTAGTACAGTAAAATGAAATGATAAAAAGAAAAAATATATCACCTTCTCATCTCTAAACTTCATATGGTGCAGTAAAAAAAAAAAAAAAAAAACTTAATAAACCATTATATGCTTCTTCAAGGCAACAGAATCTACAAACCAAGAGATAACAGCCTATAACTTGAACTAACCAGCCCGTCCTTATCGTAACCTCTCAAGGTTGAATGTGTACCTACAAGATTGAGACGTGGAAGTACCTGCAATCCCAGTGCAACATTTTCAAGAACACTAGGGGCTAGTAGAAACTAAAACTGGGCCAGTTTTGATGTCGGCGACATCAATCATGAGTCCTCCAGTCCCACACGAGAGACTCAAACTCACTTGAATGTATTAACAGTGCATTCAAATGTGCTGGTGCAATAACAAACAATAACTGGAAATTTTAAAGGCACAGTTCACCCAAAAATAAAAAAAATGGCATTATTAATTAAGACTCATGTCATCCCAAAGCTTTATGACTTGCTTTCTTTTGTGAACCACAAATTTTTATGTGTACAATGGAAGTCAACGGGGACCAATTTCATTTTGACATTCACAACGGATTTGGAATGACACGAGTAAATAATGACAGAATTCATTTCTTTGTGAACTGTCCCTTTAAGGAACACAGAATTAATGAATTTGATGCTGACGTCGTTGAGAAAGCGGCCTAGAATTGTGTTCACCCTGAAAACGAGACGGTCTTGCACTGGTTTAAAGTACGGAGTCACTCATGTAGATTCTGTTGAAATGTATTCCTGAGTACAAAAGGGAGACCGAGAAGAACCTTCTCCCTAACAGCAGGCGGACTATGGACACTGCGATCATGGCTTGAACAGGGCTGCCACTGAAAGATCGATCCAATCAGGGCGGACCGAACGCCAAAACCTTGTAGTACAAGGAAAGAACTGAAAAATAAGGCCTTCTGGGATGAGCCTCGTGACGCATTTCATGTATTTCAAGCAAAACACAACGTACCTGGATGAAAACGAGACGTCCCACACACACACACACACACACACATACACACACACAGACTGAATAAATCAGCTGGGCTCACACCTGCGCAAGTTGCTTCTGATTTCAAGTATGCTACATTACCAAATTACACACGACCGATACTGTCACTTTAAAACGGGTTAAACACAGTATTCACAAATGTACATTTAAGGCTTAATTGTTTAGCACTAACAATAATAGCAGCAGTAAAGCACTTCTGTATTAATAACAATAAATCAAAAAAAAAAATTACATTAATAATAATATATTAAGGTGATCAAATGAAATGGTTTCTAAGATGAACAGCTTCATACAAGAGTCCGAACCTCCCCAAGAGTGATTTCAGTCCCCACCGAATACAGAAACTTGGCCAGGCCTTGGACCTTTTTAAGCAAATACTTCTCTCTCTCTCTTCTTTTACTAAGTAGATTCACTTGCCCTTTATCTGTTAAAGAACACTATCTTTAGTAAACACACTACTTCACAAAAGTCGAAGACCACCATATTAATGACACATTCAGATTAGAGCAAAACAAATGACATGTCCGCTGACATCAGACGCGTGTACCCTTCATCAGCACGTTCCTACTGGGAATCTGAAGGACTGGCTGTCCTTAAAACATTTGGGAAGTCAATTCATGGTACAGTACAGTTACAGTAATGCTACACAGATGTAACAAGGCTGACGGAGAGCCCATTTCCGATGCCAGCCACCACCACGCGCCAAATTTTTTAAAAAAAATCCCATAGTACCCTGGAGGTCAAGGTCAAGCGGAGAACGGGTTGCTTTGGGCTGAGCGTTATTTTTGAAACAGGCGACTGCGCTGGGGGGACCGACATGTACGGCATGCTACAAGACAGACGAAAAATGAAAAATCACACACTAGAAAACAAAATGTACCGAAGCAACACAAGTAAAGGCCATTTTTTCACGCCAGGAAATGCTCGGCTGCAGTCTGCTGTTTAACTCCCTGTAGCTATTCGAACTCCGAGGCCTAATACTTCACACACCCTGATCTCTGCAGCTGAACCTCTCCAACATACATGTGTATATATTAACTATACTCAATATTCTGATTTATATATTAAATCATATATAAACACATACATGTTTTTGTCTTTTTTGTCCTTAGGGGACATGCGTTGCCTTCGGGCTGAAGAAGAGGCCGCAACAAACCCCTCGCTCTTCCGCACGCGCGGAGGATGACAGAGAATCCGAGAAGTGTTTACGGAGAAAGAGTCTCTCGCCATCACTAGAGCTAGAGTGCAAGGTTTGCGCTCTTTTCTTCCGGAGTCTAGACGAATGCATGACGAGCGTGGCTGGGTCGCGACAGGATGCTCGGAGAAGTTTTGCTATGTCAAGATATGTGCAGAAGAAGGGATGGACACAAACTCCCTCAGGATGTTCTTGGCCATCTCGATATTGTTCTGTGCAATCATAAGGGCTTTTTGGATGTCCTGATGGGAGTAGCCCTGGCTCAAGAGGTGCTCGATCTCGCTGCTGATCTGTTGGCTGGGCCCTGGGCTCGCTCCGGGGGGAACTGGGCTGGGCCTGCGATCTGAGTTGATGCGACGGGGAAGAGGCTTGGGAGGTCGCTCGGGGGCTTCACTGGGGTCCATGGCTGCTGAAGACACAATGTAGAGTAAAAACCATGTCAGTATATAGACACTGAAGTATAAGATGATGACTATACTGCAGTTGCTGTTCTAAAATAAGGAAGCCATGATGCTCTCACGGGGTTGAAATACGATCCAAAATAAATATAGGTGGAAAAAGGAAATGGCAGTGCTATATTTGCTCTGTAAATATATTTTAAAAATATTGACTACAATAGATATCAGAAGGCTGGACACACGTGACTGTGTATCCTCATCTAAAAAAAAAAAATCTTTTGATGTTAAAAGAGGCAAATACAATTTAATGTTTTTAAGTGTCCTCATAAATCATGTATACGCATGTGTGCCCTTATAAACCCCAAATGCCTGTGAACACACACACACACACACACACACACACACACACACACATACAAATAACACTTGGTATGGCTTACTTGCTGTCGCTCCAAGCTCACTGTCAATTGAAAGGCGGCTGAAGGCTGAGGATGTAGGGTTAATATCTGAAAGTGTGCGTCGGGCGAGGTTGGTGGGTATATGGGGCTTGGGATAGTCATAGCTATTCTCCTCTTCCTCCTCACCACATGCACCAACAGGATCCCTTGGGCCGTTAGAGCAGGCCAAAGGAGGCAGTTCAGAGTAATCTAAACAATCAAGGAATACCACAAGACACATTGCAGAATATACTATCAGAATGCCTGAATAAAGATGAGGAGCTTTAAACATCACAGTCAGTACCTGAGTCTCTGGCCTGATGTGGTGCAGAGGCAGTAAGGGCCTGGGCTTGAATGTTGTACATGGCTTCGTACATCTGTGGGCTTTCTGACTCCATTTCACAGAGCATACTCCTGCAGACGTCAACATGAGTGTCAGTACACTGAAAGAGATCTGGGTTTTCTAGGTCTAGTCTATTCAGAGTGTCTCTTGGGTGTTTTACGCCTCCATGGCTGCTAAAACAAGTATACCTGGGACTGAGGGAAAGTGGAAGAGGTGGTCTAGGCACAGCTTCACCCGCAGCAGAGGGCAGCACCGGCCGAGAAGATGGAGTCATGTACTCCGACTCTTCATCGTTCTCACAGTTGTCCTCCCCGGCCTGAGCCTTGACTCCTGGGAGTGGCCTGTCAGCACAGGAGAAAGAGTCAACACACATGTGACTGCTCGCTTTACTAACAGGTTCAGAGTCTGTGGGAGGAAGTGAGGGGGTGTTTTATGATAGATATATAAATTGGCTGATAGACAAAAATATTTTTATTTAAAGAGCAATTATAAAATGACTATTCTAATATTATTTTTTTATTTTCAGATTTTGAAGCATAGTTTTTTTTAAGGTTTGCCGAAGAATAAATAAGTATTGCCAGTTTCAGAATGAAGCTTGGCTCTCAGAGCAGCTTGTTTCACACATGTAAATGGAAATAGCGCATAAGTGTTTAACTATTGCATTAAGTGCAATTTCCTTTCGATATGCAGCACTTTGGGTTGCACTTGTCTTTTGTGTGTGATGTCGGCTCAATGGCACCTACCGTATTGCCAAGGAATAGATGGCATTAGCCGAGGCAGATGGCTTTACTTTCGGGCTGTCGTAATCTGACCCAGGGTTGGATGATCCAAAACTCTGCACATGAAGCAAATGAAAGTTAGGTAAAAGTTCAGATTAGGCTTGTGTTAAATTGTAAATATGGCATGTGCGTCCTCACCAGCTGGTGGTCGAGGCTGGGGGGGCCGTTGTTCCGCAGGCCGTCTGCTCTGGCGTCGAGCGTGGAGGGCAGTTGGAGAGGCAGAGAGTGTCGGTTTGAGAGTTCACGAGACCCACGGGAGTCTCCGCTTGCTGGTGGCTGTGATGGAGCTTTGGGTACGGGCCGAGAGTTCCAGTCTGGCATGTTGCGGTTAGGTGGAGCAGGAGGCAGTTTGTCCCGAGGAGGTTCTCCAGGCGTACTGGGGAGAGGGCGTCTCGGGAGCCGGTTGTCTGATCCCGTTGGGTGTGGTCGGTCTGGGGGGGGAGGTGGCGGCAGGTCCCTAAGAGCTGGGGGCAGCGGTAATGGCTTGTCCTTGTGATGGGATGGGGCCTGGGGATGGGAGGAATAAAGCAGATATTACATCAACAAGCACTCGTCCAAAGCTAATTTTCTTTTCAAGTGTTTAAAAAGAATGCTTAATACATTCCAAATTATGGTACTTGAAACTAGGCGAAACATTCCTTGCTAGTGCATTTACCTTGGATGTGGCGCCTGGACTAGAGGCCCCGGGAGGGTTGGTGGGTCTGAGAGGAAGCAGATCCAGCCGAGGAGGTACCGGGGGAACGACGGACTGAGGGGCAGCTGACAGCGGTGAGGGCGGCCTCTCCACCTGAAACAAGCCAAACTATTCAGCATACAGCTGTACTGATGCGACATTTCAGAACCTTTACTACAATCTGGAGCTGAGCAATGCTGAAGCATCTACAGGAGAAGTTAATTGATTGGAATTTGTATGGGATTCCTATATTAAATTTCAAAACGGACGCCTCAAAAACACTACTAAAATAATATTTACTGAGACAGGTGACGGCTTAATCAATACGGTTAATTGAAAAACCGGTTTTTGCAGGTTTAGCGAAGCATCATTTCCATAAATTCATAATGAGATAAAGTGGTTCTTACTTTAGCACCAACCAGCTTGCTAATCATGAAAGGAGAGTCCTCCAAGCGATCATCGTCGTCATCATCGTAGCTGGGCGAAGGGGCACCCTCGGCCCCAAACAAGCTCCGGCAGCCTCCGTAGGAGCCTCCGCTATTGGGGTCTTTGGGATCGAAGGGGTCAACGACGATGGGTTCAGTACCCTTAATTTCACAGCGACAGAACGGGCAGCCCTGGCCTTCTGACTCCTGAGTGAGAAAATTGACAAAGAATGAGGAAAACACACGTGTGTATCCACATTACTGGATAGCTGAAGGTTCTTCTGGTTTACCTGCCAGGCTGTGAGACAGGAAGTGCACATGAGGTGGCCGCAGGGCTCGATCTTTACATCCTTGTCATTCTCAGCACAGATCTTACACAGCTGGAAAGTAGAGCCCATCTCACAATAGAGCTCATATTGCTCCTGTAAGCAAAGAAAAAAAAAAAAAAAGGGTTACACAGATTACCCAAAACACTGGATGAATTTAGGTGTCTAACTGGGATAATAAAAAACAGAAACAGACCTGTGTGACTTTGATATGGTCTTGAGGCGAAGGCTCACACAGCCCGGTGAGGTCAGGGTTCTGTGTGCGGCCATCAGGGAAAAGATAGCTAAATGGGAATGAAGTCAGTCTGTAAAGTTAATCTGAACATCTGATGCTTCATTACACATCAAAATATTTAAAATATGGGATATAGTCTGAGCTGCTGCGTTGACTTACAATCCTTCCCTAAAGCCGTCAATGAGGGCCTGGAAGAGGGGTTTGTTGTGAGGAATGGTCTGCAAGATATTTCCATCAGCTGTGACGTAACCAATAGCCCACTGGCCTAGCCGTGTACAGCTCAGCCTAAAAATATAGCTGTAAACAAGAGAAAACGGGACTGTTACAACAAATACTTATGACGTGACAAAAAAAGCACAATCTAACAGTGTCAGATCAAGCCATCATTGAGAAACGTGTCTTTTTGCATTATGGGTGGTCATATGATTGCTTTCTTTGAATTGAGAGCACTTGTGACATCATGGTACTTTTACAATACATCTATTGATGGGAGGTACCATGCTGTCCTTCGGGCCACTTAGAGTGGGGATTCAAGCAACTAATGGTGCATTGTCCCATGTAAGTCCTGTCACTGTTTATGTAAGAGTTGAGGATAATGCTGCTGTGACGAGGCTGATGCCATGAACACATCTGAATATAATGACTTGAATATAAAGACACTTGATTACTGGAACTAAATAGAAAAATCATAATACAAGATTGGAACCACACAAGTCAGTATACAAATGACTAGGTGATTTTGCTTTTTTTCGGGGAGATCTATCCTTTTAACAGTGATGTGTGCTGTGTTTGTATTACCTGCCGGGCTTGTGGATGAATTTTTGCAGACGAGCTTTGACTTCATCATATGTGAGAAAGGCCATGTAGCCCGGATGAGTCACTGCCAGGCTGTTCCAGTTTCTTAGCAGTGATGACCATGGCTATATATAAAAAAAGACACAATGCATCGTTATTTCCCCAAACACCATTCACACTGTGAATAAAGTTGCATGTATATACAGATAACATCTGACTGCAGAGACCCCCATTGTCCCTTATGTGATGACCTCTAATATCCATTTAAGAGATGAAGAGAGTCTGAGTCAGAGAGACAGAGTGTGTTGTAGGTCACTTTGTATGCCATCGACACCATCAAACCTCAGATCTCTGTATATAAACATCACTAACATCAGTACAAAACCACAGTCCTGCTGTTCACAGACACAGTTTATCAATAGAGACAAATGGCCAGTATATATTACACATGAATTAAGTCCTTTAAAAGCACTCAATTGATGTCCTATAGATTATATCAAATGAGCACATGACTTACTGCAATTTAGGGTGACAGTACTACTTTTAAATGACTTTGTCCATGTGTTCATGACATCTTCCTCAAGCAAAACTAGCACTTCCTCTCACTGACAAACACTTCTGAGAATTTGTCTTGTTCCTTTTTTTTTTTTTTAAACACTGATCAACAGCTTGCCCTTACGCAATTCTTTTTGTCTTAAGATGTCAGAGAAAAAAAAAAACTTGCTTCCCAGCCTAAAAAAAAAATCGGACTAGTGTTCTTTTTCTTTCTTAGAAAGCCATTTTATCAGCTGGACTAAGAATCACAGAGTTCAAATTAAAAGCTATAAAGCTAAATTAAAAGCTATCAAAGTCAGCTTGTGATTATATACCTTCGCAGTTTTTTTTTGTAAGAAATCTCATCAAGGCTGCACTTATTTGATTAAAAATGATGTTGTATAATATTATAAAATAACACGTTTACAGCTTCATACATTCTAATTTCCTTCCTGTGATGGCAAAGCAAAATTTCCAGCAGTCAGTACTCCAGTCTCATTTGATCCAATATGCAAATTTCCTGGTCCTGTCTTAAAAAACTGGGCTGTTTAACGTTTAGCTGTGTGATAAACAGAAAGTTTAAAGAACGGTCATTTTCATTTTGATGCGTCATTGCTAAATAAAAGTATTAATTAGACTAAGCCAAGTCCACCTTGTTAGTTTGCTGACATGACAGTAGTGGCTCCGTGACAGTTCGTGTGAAAAAGTAGTTTCCGTCACCTCAGAGCGGGCTGCGTTCACACATTTTTTAAAAAATGCATTGTGCATCAGCTAAAACACCCCCTGACACTTGCATCAAACAGCTACAGAGCAAATATGGGTCAACCAATCTCTCAGATTACATATTATCATTATTAGAAATCTTCGGTATTTACTACCCTATTCCAGGACGGCTAATCATGCTTGTGTACGCCGAGCAAACACATAAAACAAAACCGGTTTTCATTCCGAGCTACCCGTCTCACAAAAGTCCACTCACAGTCAAAAGTCTGTCGAATCGAAAAAGGCCTGTCACTAGTTCTTGAGCGGGACGGGTTCATTCAGATGCTGTTGAGAAGCGTGACCTTGCTACGTGGAGCTTCGTCAAAGAGCTTTGCGGGCTTTCTGTAAACAGCCGGTCTATTTCTGGCTGCATGAATGAAGCTGAGGTACGGTGCAGAACAGGCGCTCTCTACTGCAACTAGAATGGGCGCAAGGCCAGCCGTGCCACAGTCGTTTTAAGTGCTCTAACAGACCAACATACCGACTTGAATTATGACATGCTGTCAGTGTTAGCTCGATTATTAGCTGTATCAAAAAGGCCGCATTTGATTATAGTCGTAAAAATGATCTTGACCCCCTTTTTCCCCCCAAATTAGCTCTGATGTGAAGTAAGGAAGGCTAATTAAAGGATAGATGCGATTATGGCCTATTGAGAAGAGAGGGGAAAGAGAAAGCTCTGGGCCGCTGTGATGTCTGTGCTAGGGCACTCTGAATAATGAGCTCATTACATAGACAGCACTGCACTGCCAAGCATCCGTCAGATGATGTATTCAACAGCTGCTATATTATAGATTCATATTCTAATCTCAAGTCAACTGTTCCATGGAAAAATCAACATGACTAGATTTTTACATTTTCTGAACTCATCATCAGGATTCGAGGGTGTTGTGGATGGTTGCCAGGGCATTGCTATGCAGGTGTTAAGGTACACTACCACTCAAGAAGATTAGGGTTTACTTGGATTATTTTTCTTTTCTTTTTTTATTTTATTTGGCAAGAAAGCATTCAATTAATCAGAGTGACTTCTAAAATATATTTTACAAGATTACAGTTTTTAATGCATTTTTGAACAAATAAATGCCATCTTGATGAGCATTAGAGACTTTAAAAACCAAAAGAAGGTGAAAGCCAAGTATACTGTAACAGCTTAAAATAATAGCATGATTGAAGAATGAATCATGTTTGTAGCACAGAAGGCTTGCATAAACACTTTTCCCTACTTGGTTTAATTTACACACTTTCGATGGATTTCGATTCTGGTGTCGACTTCTGTTGACTAGCTAAATACTTGGGGTTGGGGATTTGAACCAATCTCAAGTATGAGCAATAGTAATCGTAATCTTGCCCTAGCAAATGCCACTAATTATGTGGTTCCAGAATAAAAAGTGTGGGTACACACAAATCAAGTAGAAGAACAGAAAAACCTCAGACATCTCTGTTCTGCATTGTTGCTCTCAAAGTGTATATAATTAGAGCAAAAAAACCCAGAGAAGTTAGCAGCAGTTGCCATTAAAATAGGTCAAACAGCTCTCTTCTAAAGCTCAGGCACTTTTAAATAATCTTTCGCCCCCTACTCTCAGGAAATCGTGTGCTCGGAGGAGAGCAGACAAGCCTTTTTCGAGCTACAAAAGGCGATAAGAGGCCTCCATTCAGGCTGGCTTTCAGCCATGAGAACTGAAGCATCAGCACCGACACACACTCTCAAACAGCGCCTTTATACCCACAGCACACAGCCACACAACAATAGTCATTGTCAGACCTTCCTCTACACAGAGCTCAGGCACAATAGAACCAGTCTGTGCTTGGAGGAAGTGATGGAGTGATTAAATGACGCACCTGGAAAAGCCTGGTGAAGATGTCGAACTCAAAGACGGAGATGTAGTCGTTGCAGGTGAGGTCGATGGTGGATTTGAGAGCCATGGCCTCCAGGCCCGAGCTGATGGGGTGAAACTCATGCAAGGCCTGCCGGAACACCTTCCAAGGCACGATGGTCCTGAAATTCAGAGAAATTCCGATTATAAGAATCAGACTGCTTTCTGCTCCTTGAGCTTGTCAAAGTCCAACTTCTTTTGTTTTTCCATGAAAATGCGGCGTGTTAATCTGTTACGAGAACAAAGAACACATTAAGCGTCTCACTTGTCCCCGAACGATTTTCTCCAGAACTCTGCGGCATCCGCTTTGGTGATTCTGAAGTTATCCCCTTGAAACAGGCCGTTAGGAAAGATGGCTTTGAGCTCGGCGAGCATGTGACTGAATATCAGTGACAATTTCGTCAGGTTCCGTCTGAAAGAGGAAAAAAGAAGAGTGGTTTGAAAAATGCATAAAACAGTCTGTGTAATTTTTTTAACAAGACACTTTAAGACCAAGAAATTGAACAGAACACAATGAATCAATATGGTCTCTGCATGTAAATGTCTTGTATTAAAAATGCTTCAAGTCTGAAAACGAGGCTTCCAACAGATCTCTACTTTTTTCACCAATTCGTTAACAACAAAACAAAACAATAACCTTATGGCTTGAATACCAAGTACAACACAGAAATAACTTTTACTGTATCATTTGATAACAGTATTTCTTAAATATTTTTGTTCTATTTCTGCCTTTTATGCAGTGCAAATGAATAAATATTCTTAAATTAAGGTTGCGATTAAAAAGTGTAAATATCTGCCATTGCCACATTTAATGCAATGACTTCATGAAAGTAAGCCTTTCTTTACAATTCAAGTTTTTCATGGAAGGTCGAATTAAGTATTAAGGCCATTTTAAGTCCTGCAGGAACCCGTAATAACAATTAAGGGCCATGTTTTTTGAGTAAACTTGTTAAAGGAGACCTATTATGCTACTTTTTATCTTATATCCTTTTGAAAAGGCTGTTCTTGTGCATGTCTCTTTAAATGCAAATAGGCCACAGCTCCCCGTCCCCTTCTCCAGATAAGGGCTGTGCCTTTACAATAGGCAAGTCAAGCACTCGTGCACGATCACTCCTGCGCTCAATCCTCTCTCATCTGCTCGAGTGAACACTGTTTTGTCAGTCCTGGAGCGGGGCTTGGTGTTTTAGTTACAACTAAACCATCGTACGATGCCAAATTGGTCTATGGGAGGCCAAACATTAGTCGCCAAATTGGTCGACATCGCCCAACCCTACTTGTGATGTATATTTTTCTGAGCACACACATCCATAGCATGCACACAGAAACCTGCTGAGTACTAAACTAAACACTTTCACTAAGAAAATTGATAAAAGTTAGTAATTAGATTCCTCATTGCAAAACATTTACGTGGGCTAAGTTCCACAGTTAATCCTGAAAGAAATAAGGTAGGCTTAAATGGAACACAGTGTGTAATGGTGAAAAAAGACAATGTTTTTCTTTAAAAACATGCATGGAACTGAAATATACTGTGTACCTTGCATCATTGTCCTTTTTATTATATAAGAAATGTTACGTTTTTTTCCATTTAGGTTGGCTATAGTTTGCATGTGTTTTATGGCACTGTACCATTTAAGTCCATCTTTAAAAGATGCCATAGAATGCATTGAGAGAATATTTTAAATTGTTCTCTGATATGTACATAGAAGGTATGTAGCTTAGGT
>JAUMHQ010000022.1:1314714-1325276 GCA_032361165.1 Enteromius paludinosus | reverse complement strand
AAGCTACATACCTTCTATGTACATATCAGAGAACAATTTAAAATATTCTCTCAATGTATTCTATGGCACCTTTAATAGCTTAGTATGCAGAGTTTCAGTTCATTTTTGTGCTATACGAAAGGAGACAACAGAAAGCGACCTCATCTGTAAAAGTAGCCTTGTTTCTAATGTTAGAAGAAAAAAGGGATTGCGTGAGATCTATGTGGATTTTGGCAGTGGTCTTGCAGGTGTACTATGCGTACCATGAGCACTCAGACTGTCAGAGATTCAGTACCCGATATTATACTGAACCAGCCACGTCATTAATTATGAATTTATCAGTGTTTACATGCCAAAGTCAATCAATATTACGCCAAATAGATATTTATATAGAACTATAACAATTCATTTATTTAATTAGCCTAATTAATTCTGTTTTAAAAGTAATTTAAATAATATGCAAATGATGTGTCCTGAAGAGCATGCTTCAGCTTCTGTTGATATCTAACAGCTCACTATTATGTAGCTTAAACTTTTAAACTAACATTGTGATATACTTGAACTGTTTTATACATCTATAGATTTTATAGGCAAGTCATGGTGATTTGAAAAGGCTAAATTATTCTGATATTAACTATGAACTCACTGCCGCTGGCTGCAAAAACAACAACAACAAAATCTGATAGAATTGCATATCCTCGGAAGAAATCATGCAGATGCCCCTGGAATGTTGGAACACGAGTGAAGTAGCCTACATACCCGAGATCAATCAATGTAGCATTCAAATACATGTACATATGTCTCTCATTTGATTTTGTGTGGAATGAGAGACCCAATGTTAGTTTCAGTTTCGTTTTAGCTGAAAATAATTACTTTTGGCCTGTCATTTATATAGCTACAGCTTCTAACATTTCTTTTCTAAATACTGATCAATTGAAAGGATTTGTTGTGGAGTGGAAGAAATTAAAATAGCCTATGCTTACAGTGTTTATTATAAACACATAGGCTATGAGTCGCATATTTAAACCATGCAACAAACCTTTTAAAATAATTAGATAAATTAATGAAATAGATTCATTAAAAAAAAAAAAATATATATATATATATATTATGAAGATGAACTAAGTTTTCTTTAAAATTAATAAAAAAACATTGAGCTATTACAGATTAATGGGATTTACAGGATTACACAGTATTTCTTTACTGTGTGTGGTTATCTTCTCTCTTTGTAAAAGGCCTTGCTCTTGAAAACTTCTTAAGGCCCCACAGGAGAGGTTCCACGGTGCAATTGGCTGTTAGTGCTATTTTAACGTTACCTTGTTGCTTGCACATACACCTTACCACCCTCTCGTGGCACGCTTCCAGGCACTTGCGCTAAGCACCTGGGCCACTCTAAACATTACGGCGAAATGTACTTGGTAGGAAACGTGTTTCAGTCGCGTGTGTAAGATTGCTAACTGTGAGCCAGCATTTGTCAAAAGAAACTGCAAGATGTGCCACGTTTCTTGTAAAATTATAGATTGCGCTAATGTTCATCTGAGCTGTGTTCAGAAACCAACCTGGCTAGTGCGCATCAAACACAACACACACTGCAATTATGTTACTATCAGCAAGACTCCAAATAGAAAGCCATTATCTTGAGAAATCACTTGGTTGTATGGGAAATAATACAGAGAGCTGGGTTAGATGGATATTTTTAAGGTATAAAAGAGAACTGATAATGTGTTTCAAGATGAATTCTTGTCAACTATATTGACTTGGGAACTCAAAATCGAAAAGTTCAGGAAACAGCATCTATTTGACATTCAAGTGCGGAAATGATGAGTGTCTGGTTAAATGGCTTAGTAGAAAATATTTTTCCATTACAACAAATTATAAGCGATGTGAATGAGACTCATGATTTGATTTTACAATAATGCTTTTTATTTTGTAGGGAGACTGATAACAGAAGGCTATTAGACTCCACATGTGGCAAATTCAGTCTGAATGGCGACTGTTCCAGACCGTCTGTCCTCAGTCTTCAAAATCTCACAAGCCGAGATCTTTTATTCTATTAGTTAGAGTTGGTTATTGTGTATCACCACATACGTGTTGTAAAGCTAACCTCTGCAAAATGAATCCAATCCCAAAGCACAAACACTTCAGATGATGAGACACAACGCTGACTGACACACAATTTCCTATGTGTCATCTGAACACGAGTGCAGGGGTGGATTCAGCTGGAGAGAAGGTTAATACTGACATTCCAGAGGCCGCATCTCCATCAATTTCACTTTTAAATTCTTGGCATCTTCTTTTCAATTTGGAATAGCTCAGTATTACTAGGAGTTTCGTTTTTTTGTTTTTTTCAAACTTTCTTATGCTCATTTATTTGATAATATTTGATAATATTATTAATTTATCTAATCTATCACACATCCGTCTATCTATATATTTCTAACACAGATGTCAACAGAGAGTATAAAGTGCCATTGCACACCTTCAAATGTAATCAGTTGAGCCGATAATCAATTGTAAGATAAGGCAAATCTTCGATAAATATTGAATTTGACAGATTTTCTGTTGGCTGAGCAGAAGGCCATTCCCACCCTTACCCATCTGTTGCTCGCGATTGTAATACATTTGTCTTTTTAAATCGTAAGCACACACACAGAAAGCTAGAAAGACACCTGTCGTCTCAAGACACACTCATCCACACATCCTTGGCTTCAGCATCATTCTAATGAAGGTCTTGAGAAGAACCAAACCTTTGCCACATGAACTTTCTCCACATATTCAGTTAAACACCCGCTCACAAGCTGTCATATTAAAGCTTCATGAGGTCTGCAGCATGCTGGACTTTGCTGTGAGGTGTTCTCATGAATAATTGAGGAAAATTTACCACAGGTTGAGATCCGTGTCTAAATGCGGAAGATCAATGAGATCGAAGCGGCGAGGAGACCAGCCGGAGGGTGAGACTTTCACCCTTGCCCTTTACTGACGAATGCAAAGAAAAGATCTACTCATTACAGGGCTGCTGATAATGCAGTTCATATAAAACCCGCCGGTGTCATACAAAGTTCAAAGTCAGCGTGTCAGAAGAATGACGTAAATGAAAAGCATCTAGCAAGATGTGACTGATGGAGATGAATTTAACAAGCAAGGGACATTACTGAATATTACAAGAACAAATTATGAAAAAAAGAGTTTTCCTTCTGGTTTTAAATGACATAATTTGATGTACTATACAAACTAATATTTTGGATTGGTTTTTAATCTCCATGGATAAATAAATAAAATAAAATATTTTGCAAAATAAAAATAAAATAGCATACTAAAAAACTACATAAAAAATGATGAGCAGATAAATAAAAAGGAAAATATAATTAAAAATAAACTTAATTCAAAGTATTAATAAAAACTATAATAGCTTATTACTAAACTACTAAAACTAACTCTTTCCCTGCCAGCGTTTTTGAAAAAAAAAGTTGCCAGCCACAGCAGCATTTTTCACCTAAATTTGACGGCCTTCAGAATATTTTCTGCTATGCATGAACATATTATATATAATCATATATATATATATATATATATCATACTGTATATAACCCTTCTGCTTTCAAACAAAAAAATCCATTTCATTCAGTCTTTATGTGTTCATGTTTTATCATCACTTGAATGCAGATAGGTTTCATCAGAAAAACAACATTTTGCACAAAAACTGAAAAATGCATTTTTATCAAAGTACTGCTTTACAAGCAAAATACATTCAGATATCATATTCTTTCACCTTTAAATAATTAAATTAATAATAAAAATTGCATTCAGTAAACAGAACAGACACATTTGTATGCATGCTTGCACACACATCCATTTACAGTAGGCTACATACATACATATGTACCTACTGTATATATACACACATAATCTATTTATATAAAGATCACGCACTCACACACATACATATTTACATAGTAGGGTTATTGATCTATCCACGGCATAACTACAGATGTTTCTGTGCCTGTAAAGGCATCTCTAGCCTACGCCGTCACGATCAGATTTTAAATCGTCAAAATCTACATTGTTTCTGATACTTCAGTTTATGACGATCATCATTATTTCAAGCGAGTAGACCCAGGAAATCCTGTAACTTATTCAAGACATGCGCTAGGGCTTTCCTTACCTTAATACATCTAGAACATGGACTGCCGTAAAAGCTTGTCAATGGCGTGGAAAGACTTAAGCACTGGTTTAGAAGAGTTTGTACTAGCATGAGATCCATAAAAAGGTTTTCAGAGGCCTCATATGAATCAAATGCAATGATCAATGTTTTTGCTCTATTCATGTATTGTTGTATTTGCTGCTGTTGCTTTGATAACGTTCATACATATAAGCAGATAAACAGATAAGTCACTTGACTGAAACAGATGAACGCATATTTTCTTATAGAGGTACAGTGACAAAAAGCCATTTCACTTCCGAGGGTCATATAGGGGGTAGCAAACGATGTTTAAAAATAAATTACCATGTTTTTGGTGCAGGAAACCGTGACTAACATTATAAATACAAGACGTATAGCACAAGATGAATAGGGCTTCAAAATATGAGGTATGATGTTGATACCAACCAAACATCATACATCAAGCTTATGGTAATCAATCCAAAATAAAAAGACAATTCTGAATAATAACGGAACCCTATAAACAAGTTTTTACTTCTGAAGAGTTTTCTCTTATACTATCAATTGAGGTGAAATCAAAAAACATCCTTCACATAACCAGCGGTCCGTTTCTGTGCATCTATATTGTTCTGCTCCATCCGTCAAGGTGATTCTTTTGTTCTAGGATATATTCCACACAGCTAATGATTGAAACACATTCAGGACCATCATGCAGCTCTAATATTCCACATCTCCTTTACTGGCAGCCAGATCCAGACGCAGCATTTGTTCCAGCTGCCTTTGAATCTGAGAGGTTGTTTGTCAGCTCTATAGCCCACGTCGGCCTGCTTTCTCCCGATACCCATCAAGCCATCTCTCTAGCAGTCTTGCATTCTTGCACTCTCTCTCTCTCTCTCTCTCGCTCGCTCGCTCGCTCCCCTATACAATTACAGCAGGCCTGTCTGGGGGCACCCACCGGACACAGTTAGCCTGAATGACAGGTAATGACACCCACTGAGAGATTGGCTTTTCCCAGGGCACACCATCGTCCACAGTAGGATGCCTGCATCATTGCACTGCCAAGAGAGGATGCATCTCTCTCTTTCACTCACTCCCTATCCATCTCGAACGCCCCTATCTCTGTCGCAATGAGCATCCGTCGTCTGGCTTCTAAAGGATGGCAGATTGTGGATTGATTAAAATAAATAAATAAAAAGAATCGCTTGATCAAATAAATCGTTGCCTGACAGCATCTAGTGATGTGATGAAAAGTTAGACCACAGGCTGTGCAACAATCACACAGGTCTACAGATGTGTATAGAGCCTCAGCGTCAGTTCAGGGACTGGTTCTTAAAACAGCCACTGTTGTTTAACGGTGGCAATGAGAGTTGGAAAGCACAAGTATCGGACTACACTCTGGTCAGGTGTTAATTCAATAGAACCAAGCCAGTTAGTGAATGAAAGCCAAGGCTACATGACATTGTGTATGTTGCTAGGCAAAGAAACAGTGATGTGTATTATGAATGTTCTAGAAAAACAAATCAAAAATCATATTTTTATGGACAGTGCCATCTTTGCAGCACCATGTACAGTAAATACTATAGCACTTGAATATGGAAATTATTTTGTAACTTAATACAGTATCATTTAGTATCATATTCATCATATTTCAAAAAAGTCTTTTGTAAATGTTCATCAAGACTGCTTTTATTAAATCAAAATACATTAATATGGAGAAATAATACCACCATTTAAAATGTTGTTTACCATTAGAATATGTTTTAAAATGTAATTTATTCCTGTGAGGCAAAAACAAAATTTTCAACATCATTACTTCGGTCTGCTGTCACATTATCACCCACAGATCATTCTAATATGCCGATTTTCTTCAACCACTCATTCAGGTTTCCGCTGAGGAGCCAAGCTGTAGCCCAGCATTCAGAACAACTCAGGGTCGTGGCAGGGGATGTAACGTCTCTGTTCCCTCCTTCTGGGAACAAGGGTTATCTTCATAACCAAGACATTCGCCTTCAGTCGTTTCACTATGTTACATATGGGAACAGACCCATGGTGGATGTGTCAGCTGAATGATCTGAGACGTAACCTACCCAACGCCCTGAGGGCCGGAGCACATGCTTTCTACATGTGAATTTGAAGTCATTCAATATATCTATGGTTATACATATATGAAGGGAAACACTGCCTTCTGGCTGACTGTGGAATATTGAGATTTGTAGCCACAACCTACTGGGCGAAAAAGACCCAGTAGGAGTAAAGCCAGGAGCTACTTCACGTCTAGTCCTGACTGCGAGGCACGAGGACAATCGGAGAAAATAGCACACGGATCCCGTAGGAGTGGCCTGAGGCTGCTTGCCCATTGCATACAGCACCCCAACCCGTGGAGGAGGCATCTGTGTGGACTACCACATGCCTGGAAACCTGTCCTACAGGGCTGGCCAGTTGGAAGTCAGGGTCTGACCACGGGCTGAATAGGTGGCGACATTCCAGGGAATGCCAATCCAGAGCGTGCCATGGTGGCATGCCCCTCTCGGGACTCGATTGTGTAGTCAGCGCTGAGGAGCAGTCAAGACAAACCGTTGAAATACAAAATGAGCTTCAGAATGGAGAAGAAAGGTAATTTAAGTGACTTTGAACGTGGCATGATTATTGGTGCCAGACGTGCGGGTTTGAGCATTTCAGAAACTGCTGATCTTCTGGAATTGTAACACACAACCGTCTCTAGGGTTTACAGAAAATGGTCAGAAAAAGGGAAAACATCCAGTCAGTGGTAGTTCTGTGGGCGAAAATGCCTTGTTGATGCCAGAGGTAAGAGGAGAATGGCCAGAGTGGTGGAACGGGAGATTCGCATCATGGATGTGCAGCCGACAAATCTGCAACAACTGTGTGATGCTATCATGTCAATATAGACCAATATCTCTGAGGAATGTTTCCAGTACCTTGTTGAATCTATGCCACGACGGATTAAGGCAGTTCTGAAGGCAAAAGGTGTCCCTAATAAAGTGGCCGGTGAGTGTATATTACAATTCTTCCAAAAAGAAAATTCAAAAGAACATAAATTAATGAATTAATGAAAAAATGACTTTTTATATTCTACTGCAAATATTTATTGCTGTTGTATTGTTGTTTATAAAGGATCATATTAATAAAAAAAAAAAACACCCACACACAAACACACTGTTCCTAAAGAAAATGACCAATCACAAGTGCGATCTGACGTATGATCCCCGCCTCCAAAGTCTTAAATGTGTATTTAACGAGCGAGCAGGGGTTGAGCAGCTGAGACAGCGCAGAGGGGTGCGCGAATACTGCTTAGTGCCAGTCTTGCGATTAAGATAATTTTTCCCCCCAATTAGTGCTTGTGCCGCTCCTCACGTGTCTTGAAAAAATGTCTGCCCCATTCGCCCATGCCTAAAACCACCACTGACCACAGCATTAAGTTAACCGGTGAAAATCCAGGAAAATACAATGTTATGTCAGAAAAAGGAAATGTAAAAAGCTAAGAAACTGGAGTTGTCATATCAAGCCCAGATTTTCTCATTTTATATTTGTATTCCTTGAACTTGCAGATGAAAACATATCACAAGAGCGTAACTGCAGTCTTACCTGAAGCTAAAGCACTGAAATGTTGTCAAGTTATCAGTGTATCCCCACATCCCACAGCTTCTCTCCCCAGCAAAGACACTACAGAGACTGGCTTTAAGTGGCAAAGAGAATGACACATATGTTAGCTTCAAGTTTAACCTGTGCCAAGAGATTTACAGCCCCCAGATATTCTTTAATTGAAAATGTAATGCCAGGTATTTTTATAATTCTAGTCTAATACCTCGCAATAACTATATGACCATTCTAAGGTTTCACAGCACATAGCTATTAGGTTTTTTTTTCTTTTTCTTCCATCACTTATGTATTCTTACCCAGTCATTAAGGCTTTAATATGATTTACAGAAAAAATTTACAAGACGGTACAAAATAAGATCATCCATATCCCCTTTAAATTTGGAGTCGGCTCTCATAATAAGGTTTCAAACTATTATAAAAAAAAATTACTGTATGTGATATTATTAACTAATTTTTGACTGTAAAAATCAGATTTTAATCATTATTTAATTGCACAACATATAATTTTCTGTTGAAGGATAGTGATGATTGGATGAGACAATGTGTAATAAAGACTGATACTCAATCCAGTAACTTGTGTATCTTAAGGGCACAGAAACTGCAGTAATTGCATCTAAATGAACACCGCTTGTTGCATTTGCCTAGATCTATTAGGATAATCTAAAATACACAAAATAAGTAGATAATACATATCTGCAATAAAGAAAATATATTAATTTTCTGAATTCAAATTATTCTGTGATTCTCTGCGGGGTCTAAAAAAATAAATAAATAAAAAACACTGATATTCTTGAAAAAAAAAAAAATGTTTGCATAAATGGCACAATAATAATAATAATAATAATAATAATAATAATAATAATAATAATAGTAACTGTTATTAAACTTATTTTGTTTTGATTTTATGCCAAAATATATTCACAATATATAAAAAAAATGTTTTTGTACAATTGTTACCAAAATGAAAGAAACCAAGGTTGAAAAATTACTGGACCTTTATACGGAAACAGCCAAGTGAACAAAACTATGTAAATATTATAATAGATCAATAAAATGTTTTTAATTTATTTATAATTGTTTTACATGATTCCCGATTATTTATATTCATGATTTTTAGCATTTGTACATGCTTTATTTTTTTATGTTTTAATTAGCTATTCATTTAATTTTAACTTTGGAAAGAAAACAAAAACACTGCAGCAATTTGTTTTACAATCTATTGTTATTATTTTTTATTAACCCAACTGTAACCAAAAGGAAAGAAACCATTTTGAAGAAATGATCCAAAAAGTCACATACTGTATTTCTTGTATGAAAAGGCAAATATTTTGTTTGGAGTATTTTTGTTTGTTTATTTTTGTGGAATTTATTTATGTATTGTTTGTGAAAAACAGTATACACATTCATGTCAGGAATTCAAATATTACATTTCTAACTTTGCACTTGAACTTTAAAGTACTTTTTTGAAAGATTGTCATTTATTGTTATTTCAGAGATGCTTACCTAATATTTAACACATTTAATATTAACAGACCATCAGTTTGTAAGATTTTAAGAGTTTTCAAATGTACATCATGTAAAATAAACAGCTGATGTGTAGAGTCCCGCAGCAGCAGCAGCAGCAGCTCTGTCAGACAGAGACACAAGGTCACTTCACACTCACACCCTCTGGGGAGAAGTTCATTTCTAGACTACATGGGGAGCTAAATAGCTGCACCTGTCATGTTTTTGCAGGCGTGATAAACGGATGGAGATGGAGGGAGCCAAATGGTCCTGTTGGATGGAAGAAGTTGGCAGGGTGGGGTTGTCAGTTGCTTATGTCCCTGTCTGGCTCTGCCTGGGTAAACATCACAGGACCCTCATAATGTGCATGACCTTAAACGATCTGGAGTATTTCAAAACTGCCTAAAATACTCAAGCCTTGGTTCTGTTGACATGTATTATCACGATCAACCTTGTGCATAGTTGAGAATAAGTGACTAAAAGGCTTTTACAAAGCAGTTGAATGTCACAAACGATATCCCCAAGGACGAGAATATTGAGTTTTTAAATAGCTTAGAATGACTGCATGAGAAGTTATGACAAAACCCATCAGATTATGAAACTAAGTCACGACTGAGGTTTATTTCACAAACACAAGCAGGAACCTTTCGAGCTTGTTCAACCATGTGATCTGAAGAGTGTTGACTGTGTGACTTGCACCATTCTAGCAATCATTTATCCAGACAACACACTCAGGCCTCCATCATCCTGTCAAAGTCCTGGATACTGGAGCTTATAAAACTTTACAGACATCTGTGGGTCCAGGTGTTCCTGTAGCTCAAATACTAGAATTTAGTGATAGCATTGTCAGCATTTGATGGTCAAATGCGTGGCAATAAATGCTAATTTTCTAAAAATAACTGAGCATTAAAAATTTTATTCGTCATTTGAAATGCTACAAGTGATCTGCTACAATGTGTATGAAACACAAGGCACTGATACTGTATGAAAAATGTGTATATTATAAAATTACATATATATGAAATAACATTTGGAGATTTAATAATGACATATATAGTGAGGTCAATAAGTATTTGATCACCCTGTGTGTATTTGACACAGTAATTCCCAAATAAATTGTGAAAAAATGATATAATGTGATTTCCAGGTTTTTCTTTTTAGATTGTGTCTCTAGGAAATGCACCTATGCTGAAAATTTTAGACCCCTCCATGATTTCTAAGTAAATGAACTTGCAAAATCACAGGGTGATCAAATACTTATTGACCTCACTGTATATATATATATATATATATATATATATAT
>JAUMHQ010000022.1:1265809-1282079 GCA_032361165.1 Enteromius paludinosus | reverse complement strand
GATAGATGCAAATGCCATCCCTCATTCCCAAACTCAATTAATTATAGCCATTTTAATTCCAAACAAATATTCAATAAGCCTAATTATATAGTAATAAACCTTTAATAACTTTTTTTAATTAAGTAAAAAAAAGGGACAGGTAAGTACTATATAATACTAACAATCAGATCAGTTACAGGTTTTTGAAAACAAGTCTGCATTATGTGCATTAGACGTTTTATTTCCATGTTTTGAAGACTCTGATTAAAGAATGCAGCACTTGTAGTTTATTCTTACTGATGTTTATGTAACAGCCCCGCCTCGTTTCCAGCCTTCTCAGTCTCTGTTGGAAAAGACCGAGTCTGAGATTGTCCCTCAGTGGATGCTGAAGGTTACCGCGTGCGTAAAGCGCGCGCTCAGATGCTGCGCGTTGCTCACACTCCGCTTGGACTTAAACGGATATGGGTTGCTCCTGCTGAGTGTAGTTTAAAACCTCCACAAAACCGGGGAAACCATATTCACGTCATGTTCAGGTTCTTTTAATCGCCAAAATGAAATTTCCTCGTGGAAGTAGTCGTGTTTACAGTGTATCCATCCGTGGAGCTGTAATTGAGACAGACGAGGAATACGGTTACAGTCGCTCGGATGGACAAGTGTATCCGATGGAGAAAAGTGGATTTAAAATCTAAGAAACGGGATACTTCCGCTCTTTGGATGAAAGTTGCGGCTTTGAAGGTACGGCACGGCATTTTCTCTTGTTTGTGAACTAGTTTTTTTTTCTGCATTAATTAGAGAGCAAAGTGGAGCTGCTAATTAACAGATACTCGCTTATGCTGACGCTTCCAGAGAAACTTTATTCCACTGCGTGAGGAAAAACAAGCATTTGTTTTAAACGAGTATGTGTGAACTGCTGGTTGTAATCTTTTCCAATTAATTCAACCGCCTTTCAAAGTGACAAAATTGCTGTAATTTCTCTTTGCGTACGATTATGTGTGAGCGTTTGTCGACAGAGAGAAATAGAGAGAGGGAATTGTAACCCATGTGTTTTATACACATTGTCACTCTTGTTTTAATTAATCTAAACTTAGAACAGCTTAATTGTAGTTTTAGCTTTGGTGTTTAGGGTCTCACATTAGAATATTAGAATTGAACTAGTGTCTGTATATATTTCTGACTGTATCTTTTATATAGGCCAAACTGCACTGCAATTATGTTAATCAAATACCTAATTATGCATACCTGCGTTAAAATCTATCACAAATAAATAGTATGCAGTAATATACTGTACATAAACTGTAATTGTAAAATAGATGTACAGTACAGATAGATAAATAGATATGGGTGATATTCATACAATACACTATTTATTTGGAGTCCTGCAGTAACCATAACCTTAAACATAATGTTAACCTTTACCTTTGCAGCAGATGCAAATCTCAAGTTTCACATAACAGCATGTATCTACACCCAACATACAGTTAGCTGCCACTTGTGTTTGTTCCTGTAGACATTTTTTTTCTTCTAATGAACAAAAACTAGTCTTAAGACGCATGCACATTCTCAATTGTTCTGATTGAAAATCCCATTAAAACAAACACAATCACAAATTATTGATATGAGGAAAAATGAAAAAGCATCATTCAGTTGAGCTGTGATGCCTATTTCTTCCTCTACAGGGAGCGTCAACTCTGAGACAGATTTCGTGATGAGAAGTGACACTGAGAAGGCTAAAGAGGCAATTTTGTGGAAAAACCAATAAGTGGTGGTCCCTTTACACAAGAGTGGGTTATATCTGTGATGATGGTGTTTTGTATGGGTTTTTTTCCCAGCAGAATGCATTTTTACTATCATATTGAACGGTTTAAATGATGACATATTGCTATTGCATTTGCTCATTTATGTTGCACATCTGCTGACAAGGTGCTGCTCAGACCCTGAGTGATGTTGCATTCGAGGTGCTGCAAGGTTCAAGCGTTCTTGTCTCTGTCTGTTTCTTTTATGTATCTTTCTTATTTACAGAACATAACATGAGTCAAAGCAGTGTAAAAGGACCAATGTGATGTGTTCAAATGGATATATAGCCAGGCATTTAGCAAACTTTGATGGTAAATATAGTCCACCCTAAAGTGAAGAATTTCTGTCTCTAGAATGTTATTCCAAACCTGTGTGACTACAAATTTCTTCAAAGGAACACAAAATATTTTTTTTTTCCATGCAATGAAAGCCCTTGGGGTACAGTGTTGTTTGGGAACTAATTTACATTTATTGCACGTGGGAAAAAATAGAAATTCTTTGAAATTTGCCTTGTCCCTTCCATCTCAAAGCCGTAAGAAATGATCTATTCATGACATAAAAAAAATTTGAGAAGACAAGTAGACCTTTGTTCTGAGTTTGCTATCATTAAGATAGCCAGAATGGGTTCATTTGACACGAAATGCAAATTAATTGCATCCTTTTCCACATTAGAGCTATAATAAATTTGGTGCTGAGCTCATGCAAATTGTGCAAAATCTGCTAAATTTGGAATGAAAAGCAACTGCTCACTGTGCAGTTTCCTTTTTTCTCAATTTGCAGAGACAGTATTTACTAGAAGCCCGTTTGTTGTGATATTTCGAGAAATGCTTTTACCTCCCCGCGTCCACTTATTATTTAGCTGATACTGCTTATGTTTCTGTCTGTTTTCTTGGACATTGTACAAGGGAAACAGTAGGGAGGGAGGAGACTTCTGTCCTAGTTAGTCAAGTCACATCCAGAGTTCAAACGCAGGCTTTTCAGGACAGCTGTGCGAACGATCACCCATAAATAAAGCAAAGACTTTACACAGTGTACCATGCGGCGCAAGGCCACGGCCCTGTGCTTTCTAGCGAAAGCTTCTGCTCAGGTGTTCCAATAAAAAATTGATTTTTCATGCCAAAACTTAGTGGCACACGCTGTGCAATCTGGTTGATATGATAAGACACACACTGGGATCCAAAACTTGTGGATTTCTTTCATTAAAAAAACTCTTGTCTTTGGTCGTAGGGTCTCGGCTTGGCTTCAACCATCTGATGGAAGTCTTCACGGAGTATGCCTATAATGAAAGCTTCTTTGAAAATGGATCCCGGGGCTTCAATGGCACAGAACAAGGGGGGCGGCACCAATATAATTATTACGCCATGCTTCTCACACTGCTCATTTTCGTCATCGTCTTCGGCAACGTGCTTGTGTGTATGGCCGTCTCGAGGGAGAAAGCCCTGCAGACCACTACCAACTACCTGATAGTCAGCCTGGCTGTGGCTGATCTGCTAGTCGCCACACTTGTAATGCCATGGGTGGTTTACCTTGAGGTGGGTATCCGCGTGATTGGATGCTAAAATAATTTAAAAACCAGCCATCTGTGGTTTACACTAAAGCAAGGACGGGTTATTGAATTATTCTCACATGATAAGACTGCAATTTCTTGCGCCATCTTCTTCATAACTCATTAGAGTCAATCTGGGCATGAATTAACTAAGAAAAGCTGCAGGCACCGTCTTAAACCTCATTCTGGCCAATCAATTTGCAGTAGCCACCAGCACATGTCTAATTCTAGAAAATCTGATCCTAGCCACGGGTTAGTAGTTATGTTTTACTACCAGCCTCCCTGCTGTATGTCACTGAGCTATAAATATTAGCAAAGCTATCTAATATCAAGCAAAATCTATAGGATTATAATTTACATTCAGAAAATAGTGTTCTTCAGAGAATAATGCTAGGAGGTTGATTGTGTGATTCTAAACTAAGCTCTGAACAATGGGTCGAAAGTGATACTTCAGATGCAGCACATCAAATTTACAACATGAAATGAAATTAGCCTTTTGATGTCTTGTGGTGTGTTGTTTTCCTCCTAAAGGGCAGCACCAGGTAACTGCGTTCTCATCTTTTATTTAGTTTGAATCATTTTTACGTGTGAACTGAACATTAAGGAGTACAGATGTGAGATGGTTGAAATGTTTACTGGCTAAATAAAAATGGCTTTTGTTGCATTGCAATTTGGAAGTCCTCGATATTATTATTAGGGCCGATGAGCTCATCATTCCACATTTCCATAAACAACTTCAGAACATGAATGAAAATGAGTCATGAAAATAACCTAATAATGCTAGCAAGAAATGACCAATAAAATCAAGTGCGTTAGCTTAGCTGCAGGGTTGGGCCAAACTGACAATTTAAAAAATGTTCTCCTTTCGGTTCATTAATATGAATTTGAATTGAAGTGTCCTTGCCGCACAGTGTGTTGAATTAGAATTGATTCAGTGCATTAAAATAGTCCTTCATCACCAACTACTGACGTAACAGTGTAACTGGTAAAAGGAGTCACTGCCACTAACAAAATTCAAGATTGAAAAAATTATTCAAATGCAATTCAAAACGTATTTGTCACATACACAATACTGTTCAACTAGAATGAAATGTCAACTTGCATTCTAACATAGTTCATTCTTATAGCAGTGGAATACATTTCCATTCATCCATTTTATCACAGCGTTTATCCCCTGAATACATTTCATTCTATTTCAATGTTTTTGCCTTAATTCAGGTCTCAGATAGAAATTTAAATGAATTCAGGTCATTTCTGAATGCCACACAGTTCGTATGGTAGCACTTTTCTATTACGAAAAAAAAAAGAAGCTTTTAAACAAAAACAATTTCGAGTTAATGTGTCACCATTCTGAATTCTGAACTTTGAATTGTGAAAAGCAAAATCCAAAATATGAGATATAAACTTTTAAATTGTGGTGGCCTTTCTGTGCACAGAAATTTTTTAAAGTTTCTATTTCTCTACGCACTACAGGCCTGTTCTGCGAACCTCCCTCTATTAGTGCAGGGACATGTTTTGATCACTAGCGATGTCTGAGAATGATAGCGGTGAGGCTCATTTCATCTGAGTTTAGAGATATGGTGATGAACTGATTCAGGCAACTCGCAGCCGCTTTCATTAGAGGTGTCAAATAATTCTTTAATCAATGACAGCGATGCAAACTCCAGAGGCGGGGGACCTAAGAACATCAAGAGCTTTCTGAGTCCCTCGGCTTGCCTGAGGACGCACATTAATCAGAGGCAGCTCAGAAAGCTCTGCCAGCCAACTCAGTAGATGCGAACTGTGGATGAGGCTGACCTGTGCTACAATATATTGCTTCTTTCTGCCAGTTTTATTGCATAAACCAGAGAAAATGCCAATATTTTATTGGTTTAAACATTATTATAGTGGCTGAAGCTGTTGCAAATTGACTCCTGCAGTCTTGCAGACGAGAAAGACAGGTGGTTGTGGTATTACTATGGATATTTGGAAACTAAAGATATTAGTAATACGCAGTGCTTGCCAGAGTGCTTCTGGCAAGGTACTAACTATTGCACATTTGCAAAGCAAACATTGTAGGTTTGCATTGTTTTACAATTAGCAGAGCGTTTAGTTGTCCATGTCTGTCCTCCCAGGTGGTGGGAGAGTGGCGGTTCAGCACAATCCATTGTGACATCTTTGTCACCCTGGACGTGATGATGTGTACAGCGAGCATACTCAATCTATGTGCCATCAGTATCGACAGGTAGGTGGTTGCACTGCCATTATATATGCGGAGCGAGATTTAATTTGGTGGCTCAGCTCAAAAGTGGGACCAACTCAGCTTCTGCACACCTGAAAATAAACCATATCTGGTGCTGAGGTGGTTGTTATATACAGTATACTTCATTGTACATCGTGTCACATGAGCTCAGAATAGTAAGAAATACTTGTGAGATCAATAGCAGTTCATGCTAAATGTCTCCTCTATTTATATGGTAAGTAATCAGATACTAGAAGGAAAGTCTAAAAAAGGAATATACAGTACAGAGGTCATGGGAAGCACCAATATGTGATTTTATGCATCATAGGTCACATGATTGCGGGTATATTTGAAAAATTGTGTGCAGGAATATGATACAGGTCATATAAGGCGTGTAAGATAACAACAAACCTGTTTTTGTCTTGTATGTCTCACAGGTACACAGCTGTAGCCATGCCTATGTTGTACAACACACGCTACAGCTCCAAGAGGAGGGTCACGGTCATGATTTCTGTCGTCTGGATTCTGTCTTTTGCAATATCATGTCCACTGCTGTTTGGACTCAATAATACTGGTAAATATGGGGGGGAAAATGTTCACTAACTAGACTGCCAGACCAACACTATTTAATACGTAGTTCAAGGTCAGTGCAAATTTATTTATAATTTTTTATATTTAAATTTTTTTTTTTTTTGAAAAGAAATACTTCCACATCAAGGATGCATTAAATTGGCCAAAAATGATGTTATTTACAGAAAAAAAAACGTTTCTTTGTAAAATAAATGCTGTTCTTGGAACATTGTATTAATCAAAGAATCCTAAATAAATATATTGCCGTTTTTACAAGCGCACAACTGTTTTATAATAAATCTTAAAGCTGTTAATCAATTACACTTTGTAATTCAACGATATCCTGAATAATTAATCAAATTAAAGTCAATTCCCTGCATGTATTTATTGAGAAATGCTGTTGAATTTAAAAAAAAAGGCCATTCAATAATTGTGGCGGACATCATGAATAGAAGTATTAAAAGTCTTATCTTAAAAAGCTTATCTCTGACCTATACTGAACATGCTGTGCAGTACATTGTCTCATATTGTATGCATTGTTCTGCATGAGAATTAATAACCATAAGAAATATGCTAGCTAAATACTGTGTATGTGGATCCCTTAAACTTAAAGAAATGACTTCTACTTAGTAATATTATTATGGCACAATGCTTGAACAGAATTTACAGAGTATTAGCGTCATTAACTTGCATGCACACTGTTAGGAGCAGCTAATATTAAGTTAGGTCACCACTTCATTTAAAAGTTATATTAGAGGAAGTCATTTAATCAGCATTCTTCTGCTTGAATGCTTGTGCTGGGAGGACGAGGGCATGGATTTGTGTGCATGAACAAAACAAATCATAATGTAAGAGACTGGGAAGTTGAGCGTTCTACTCTGAAGTATTTGATGTCATGAAGTGTTATGTCAGCTGCTGCACTGATACCTAAGTGCTTTCTCTCGGTACCTTTTAATTTGTTCATTTAGTAGTATCTATTTTTTGGTGTTTATGCATTTTACTTTCTGTAACATGTATAGTCATATATGTTATTTACCCACACATAAATTCTACCTATTTAGTCAATAGACCTAATTTTGTTTGTATGATCCATAATACAGTTTCACTAATTTTCACTCTATTTTTCATTGCAGTCACTCATGACGACGCTCTGTGCGTGATCGCAAACCCTGCCTTTGTAGTGTACTCCTCTATTGTATCCTTCTACGTTCCCTTCATCATAACACTGTTAGTATACGTGCAGATCTACGTGGTGCTGCGAAAGAGGCGGAAACGCGTCAACCACAAACGGACATGCCCCGTCACAGACATGGACATGAGCTCGACATTAAAGGTGAGAACAGCTGCAGGACGATGAAAGTTTCTACTTACTTGGCACTCCAGTAGAGTTTAGTGAATTGGGACTGTTAAAAACTGCAGTGTCAATGAATTTCAAAGTAATTCATCAGCACTGCATTTCCTATTAGCTGTATATCAGTAATATAGCAGTAGCAGTATATCTGTAATGAACAGTTGGATAGTAAATAGCAGCACATATTTTTTTCAATCAAATGTGTGATTATAGTGTGTCCAGAATGACTTTTTCCTCTTTTTTTGCTCGTATTGATTGTGCCGACATACAGCAAATCAAAGCGCGCCATGCAGGAAATGACCTCTGCTTCGTACGACTGTTATTATAATACATGGCTATATAGTCTGCATTGTTTTACACGGAGCAAAGACACCCAGGCTTCTCCATGGAGCGTTTGCCGCAGCAGAATAAATTCAATATAGCATTATTCAAAGAAACCGATAGCTTATCTACCCATCCTAAGCTTCTGCAAGGGCATCAGTGCATTATTAAGAGCCATTTGTGGTTAGGGAGTTCTCATACTGTGTCCTGACGGCATAAGTAAACACAGCATCTCCTATCAGTGGTTTCTGTCACTGCGGTGTCTCCGCCAAAGCATTCTGATGTGAAAACAGGCTCAGATCAACATCATGTTTATTTCAGGAGCGCTTTCATTTTGAAGTGCAAAACTCGTCCTTATCTTTCTATATAGCAAGAGCCTTTGGATTTAGATCTGAAACTTGTGCATCCAAAACGTATGCTTTGGTGATCGAGAATGCAAAGCTTTGGCAATCCTCAGCTAATTTAAAATGGAAACTTTTCCTAGCGCATTACCTATAAACATGATCTATATAAGCTGACATTTGCACAAAAGTATCACGGGGAATGGAACGGAATTACTAGCGTTCCAGTTGCACGTTTCTATAATTGCAGATCAATTTAAACCAAACCTAGGTGAGGACGTTTAATTTCTTTCTGGTCTAAATCTATCAAAACCGTCTGGTGTTTCTTCCCATGTGTGTTTCAGAAATGCACCCACCCTGATGATGTGAAACTCTGCACTGTTATCGTCAAGTCCAGTGGGAATTTTCCTGTGAACAACAAAAACGTGGTACAGCCAATTTAATTTTTTTCCAAATACCGCTCTTGACAGGATTCTTCAGCTTCTAACTGCATGTCACCAGAAGAAAGACCGACAGATGACATTTGAGAAATAACAGTGTGTTGGCAAATATTAAATGTTAATCTTGGCATCCAGTATTGAATTCATATAAAGTAACGTTGACTGAAACAACACACTGCTCTGTTATTAAATAAGCTGTTTGAACCAATTCATTCTATTTAATTATTAAACCCTAAGCACTTCGGCACTAATTTCAACCCAAATGATTTTATCTTTTTTTGTTAGATCTTCATAAAGGAGGTGGTAAACAACGGCGATGACATACAAATGGATGAAATGACAAACTTAAACCCTCCGAGACAGAGGAAGCAGGATCAGTCTGGTACAAGTCAACAACACAGCAGGCTGGTTAACTCTAATCTAAGAGAGACTGACATGTCTCCCCCATCGCCTGAAGCTGGAGTCAAACCTGAAAGAAATGGCAACACCAGCAATATCACAAAAGGGGCCAAAGCATTTGAGATCCAGGTCTCCCCCACCGGCAAAACACAGACATCGGTCAAGACTCTTAACAAACGCAAAATCTCCCAGCAGAAGGAGAAGAAGGCTACTCAAATGTTAGCTATTGTCCTTGGTAAGTGTTGCTTTAATGGTGAAGTGTTTGATTTCTTTGATACTCGGAAGTTAAACATTTTTGCTACATTTGCTGTAAACACTGTGGACCAAAACGTTGCTTTGTATTTCATCATCATTATCAGCAGGGTTGCCAGATCTATGTTACAAAACTAGCCCAAAGGCCAATCAAAAATAGCCCAAAACTAGGTCAGTGACCCTAGCCAGAATATCAAAACTCAACATGTGCTACTCCCATACTTAAAATGGAGCTATTTACAGCCACTGTTATGCATTATATACATATACACATTATACAGTAGCAATCATAAACACAGTTAGTCTTTGTAAAGGACCTCAAGAATCCTAAAAATTACCCTCTATTACAAAACCCGTTAAGATCTAGCACAGTTAAAAGTCAGCAGGGTTGCTGACATGAGTGCAACATGTTTCTTGATCAATATATTTTTTGACCCTGAAACAACATTGTGATTAACCAATCAGATTTGAAGACCCAGTTACAGTTTGGGGGAAATTTAGGCTTACAGTCAGTGTTTGGTGCTTGCACATCAGTGTCAGTCATCTGTCATTTCCTCTAAATTATAGGCATTACTCATGGGTAGGGTTAGGTTTAGGTGTAGAGATATGGTCAAAATGATATTTTTGGATGAAAATGTTGTTCCTGATTAAATATGTTGTCCATATATGTCTAACTCAGTAAAATCAGTCCCAAACAACACCTTGACATGCATGCAAGGTCAAAAAACACTTTTGTTTTCTTATAATATGCATTTATTTTTACCTTATTTGACGAACCAAAGACTCTGCTTCAGTTGGCATACAGTATGCCAGGAATCTTCTCCACAACATCTCGTGTCTCCATGTCCGCTGTCGTTTTCGATATCTCTAACCTAACCTACAATCTTAAATTTGGCGCTTAGCATCTACATCACAGCTCTAAGCCCACCCTCTGTTCGCTGGTTGGACAAACTGGGAACTGGTTTGCTAAATCAGACTAAGTACAGAAGCGAACTGAAATTGAGCGGAAACACGAAGTCTGACGTAGTTACACACTGCATGAAAGGTAATTTACAAAAATCCATACTAGAGGCACTTTAAATAATCTGTCAAACCTTTAACCAGCAAAGAAAAAAACAGTATCCCAGGGCAACAAGTGGCCTAATTTTGAGGGAAAGACGTAAACTTACCAACTTCAAAAACAGCAACACTGCCAAAGCCAATACATGATGTTTTATTAACAAGGTTCAGGAGGAGCACGAACAGATAATCTGTCATATAGCCACAGGTGTAACTCGTTGAGCTAATCATCCTAACTAGCTAGTTACGTGTAAATATATTCACAGCCTACTTTAAACCCCTAAAACAGTTTCCCAGCATCCCTCTTCCATCCCAACTCCTAACTCTCAATCCATTTCTCATCCTATTCTTGGGATAGGGGGAGTTCTCTAGGTTCGGGCTATATTCCTGCCTCTGAGCCCTGCCCCAGAGTATTGTTTTAATCTTTGCAGTTTTATTTGGTGATGCTAATCATGTGAAAACTACCCACTTCAGCTTTAACTGAATGTTGTTCAGTACGTACATAGTACCCCTGAAAGAACATTTTATAAAGGATTTCAACTCAGTTTCTTAAGATTTCCCACCCAAACCTGAGTTATTACCTCCGTGTGCTTTATTTTCAGGTGTATTTATCATCTGCTGGCTGCCGTTCTTCATCACGCACATTGTGAACACTTACTGCCAAGTCCCTCCTGAACTCTACACTGCCTTTACGTGGCTGGGCTACGTGAACAGTGCCGTGAATCCCATCATATACACCACTTTCAACATTGAGTTTCGCAAAGCTTTCATTAAGATTTTACACTGTTGAAGGAGAACTCACTTCACCGGAGCAGAAGGGATAGAAATGATACCTCGTCTGCAGTGAACTCACTGTAGAACTTCAAATAAAGATTTGAAATTGGATCCCGTGTGGACTGCGGCCCAGGGGCTACATCTATTGCATTTCACAGAGATTAAAACTAAAGGAATGTATATAAATTGTCTGTATTATAAAAATTATTTTGTTTTGAGATCATGTCACCTAGAAAAGAAAAGAAAAACACATAAAATCCCTGGGGGAGATGGGGCTTAAAGCAGTTTTTTTAGCACAGACAAAAGTGCTTGTTTGGAATTGCTTCAAACTATGCCTTTACTGTACTTTACTTTATCTGTTTGTCAGTATTGTTATTATTTGGATTATTTGCTCAAATCCTAAATGTAAGGTGGAAACAGCATTTTACATCATAATAGTACACACTGTGATACAAACAGATGCTTTGTAGTAACCTGAGTAGGCCATGCATTGCATGGAGGTTGTAATTTATTTGCTGAAAAGCTTATTTATGCCAGTCATGTCTGCAATGTTATGTCCCACGATTATAATGTTTGTTAGATGTTCTCTCAGAAAACGAACAGCAGGCAGAAGCCTCAAATAATACACACAGCAAATCTATAATCAACTGTAATTTTTTTTTTTTGTACCAATATCAAAGCATTTGTGCCATATCTACAGCAAAGTGGATTTCACAGAAAAAAAGCACAGAAAACAAATACGATTTTACTAAAATGCTGTAATTTTCAAACAAAAAAAACAACAGAAACGACTGAAAGTCATTTGTCAGTCTTCCTGGTGGAAGCATTAACCATTTCAGCTCTTTGTTTTGGCCTTGAGGAGGTAAAGATAAAACTGATGAGTGAAAGCGAGGATAAGGATGAACTGCATGCAGTCCCTGAGGTTTGGATTGTGTGAATCGACGACAGCATCAGACAAGCGTGCAAAAATGTGTCAGCAAAATGAGTGTATATTTCAATTTTGCTTTTTTACTATTTATTATGTAGCTTTTCATGCTTTTTATGACACACTTTGAATGTGATGGGCCTGCCGTTGCATTGTAATGCATGTTCTCATAAGATGTATGTTGCACAATGGTATAAGCTTATGAATAAAGTAACTGTGCACTGACGCTTTTAGATGTTTTTAGTTTGTTGATTTTATACAACCCAACAAAATCTGTTATCTGACATGAATATATTGGTATATCACTGGATGAACTATAGGGACAGACATCCCTGTAAACCTCATGGAGCAATTAAACAAAGTTTTCAGTCCCTGGCCTGAGGGCTGACTCAACTGATGTGGCGTAGAGTGTTTGATATGAATGCATGTTCTGTGGACAGCACAATGACATTAGCCCCATGGCAACCATCTGTGGACACAGCTGATGATCAACACACTGTTTTTTGCTGGCTAAACTACAAACTACTGCATACACACTGCTAAACTTGGCTACACAAATGTTGTTTAGTTTAGATGTACTTTTTGTTGTCAGGATCCATATAATACGAATTTTAAGAGAGAGTTTACCTATGCAGTCAGATGAATATTTATTTATTTTTTTTCAGATGAGCACATGGATTTTTAGAAACATAATCCATCTGGGCTGTAAATGGAGATATATTATGGTGCAGTTACAGTATCTGCCAGCAGGGGCAAACTGCTGATTCTCCATTTTATACATTTACCAATTTTAGGTCTTAAATATTATGAAGTTACATAGAATAAATACATACCTATTAATACTAATATATAGTAATATTAATGTGTATATATATATATTAGTGCTGTCAAACGATTAATAATATTTAAAAAAGTTGAATTAAAAAATGTTTTTGCAATATATGTGTGAGTACTGTGTATATTTATAATAATATGTACATATAAACACACAATTTATATCTTTTATATTATATATAAATATATTTAATATACACACATAAAATTGTTCTTAAATATGTACTTGCATTATTGTATATATATATATATATATTGTAAAGAAAAACATTTATTTTAAATATGATTAATTGTTTGACAGCGATATATATATAAATGCATCACAAATGAAATTACAGTGTGATAAAGTGACATTATAAATCATCAGCCAGTGTTGATTGAGAAGCACAGATCACTGTCAAAATTCTCAGGGCCAAGCGGTGATGGCCTTAAGATGAGATTAAACCTGTGGGGTTCGACCCTCAGACCCTCAACATCAGCGATGTGTAGGGCACTAGTCATCTATTTCACATTTGCAAATAAAATGTCACGAACATTTTCACCACTTGTCTGCATTGAAAGTGAAAGTGCTGCATGTGAATAATGATTTGCTCGGAAAAATGACAGACACTTGAGCAAAGTAAACTTTCAATAGAAACAGATTACGAACTCAAAATTCTTCAAGCTTCATTAGCCGACTAAATTACCTGTTAAAAATAACTTGTTAGCAGGGCCGCTAACAACAGAGAGCAGCCTGGTAATTTGCACAAAAAATTCCTGAATGCAAATTTTGACATTGCGAGCAAGAAACGTCATGAATTTGGACAGTTTCTAATTAACTAAATTGCTCCTTTGATACCCAGCAATCAGGGTTATTTTTCTTGCGAGTCAACAGAAGGACAAATGCGACATCGTCAGACACGGTGTTCAACAGCCTTTGATTGCTGTCGCCACTTAACCGAACCTGAAAGGTGTCACGTGGGTGCGATATTAAGGCATTTTGGAGATGTGACAGGAGACAGAACGTAACAAGGGAGGAAGGGAAACATTTACGAATCATTTGATTTAAAAACAAATGAAAATTTCAAATGAATTCATTCACTTTTCAGTTTTTGTCAATATAACAATATTCTGTCTGGGACTTTGAAGACTTTGGGACTTAAATCTCGGGGCTGGGGTTTTTGGGCAGAGAATGAGTTGTGCATTCAAGTAGATAGAAAGAGAGAGAGAGAGAGAGAAAGGGTGGGTGTGAGGGCTCCCACAGCGCTAAAGCTATAATCACTTGCTTGGCACGTTTATCCCCCTCCTATGAGCCCAGCTAAAGAGAATTAAGCTGGGCCAGCTGAGCCACAGGCAGGTGCTGTGTTTGTTTTTCTGATGTGTTAATAAGAGCGCTCCCGCTGCCCACTGGACCGTCCTCCACACACCCCACCCAGTCAAACCACACTGCGCTGATCCATTTAACAGGGCAATGCTGTCAGGAATTGCAAATAGAAGTCATTTGTCTGCACAATTACGTAATTATTCGATGAAATAGCATTGAACTGTGGCTCTCCCATCCCTTCGAATCAAAGTAAAGCCGTGTTTTGATTTGAAGGGAATTTTGATCGACTAGATCTGCCATATATTCATTCATTTTCTAAGCAGACACATCCGCTAAAGCAGTTTACAAGAAAGTAGGTTAGAATCAGCCAAAGAGTTACTAAGGGAAATAAACAGAAAATTTTTATTTTTTCATTGTAAATCTCACAAATGTTAACATATTATAGCCATTTGTTAAATTTGTTGAGATTATTTCCCATCATGGTAAATACGATAATGCCATGTCATCTAACCTACCTGGTCTCATGGCATTAACGTACCTTGGTGCACACAAAATATGTACCAATAAGTACATATCACTGCAGTTTCCAAAAGAAATGAACACTAGAGGCAGTAAAACACCTTTTACCCACCTTTGACACCTTTTATTCATTTTCACACAAATTTACGGTTTTGATTAGTAAAGCATAGTTTTTGCACAATTATTTGAAGAATATCATGTTATGACTTCAAAACAATATTAATATGTTGGGATATTTGAAAACTGATGCATTTAAAGGTTGGCATCACACATATCCAGCTTCATAACTGTGGGTTTTCATAGATGGTAGGTTTGTTCTGTAGCTACAGAGATGTACTTGAGAGGCGAGGAGCTCTGTTTCAAATCCTGAGTAACTACAGTTTGACAAATCGGTTCAAATCTGTGTAAAAGGAAGTTAAAATGGGTAGGTTTAGGGTTGGATTTGGTGTATTGGTGGATGTTTCCATGATAGAGCATTAATTTTTAGCAGCAATCCAAGGATATTTCAATTCTGAAGCGCCGTAACACATACCTTTATCAACGTCATAAAAGTGTGCTAGGGTTCATGAACTGAACCTGTGTTTTAGCACCACTTAGTGAACATTTCTCTTTGAAACTGTGTTGAAACATGCAACAAAGGACGTAAAAACCGTGTTGCACAAAAAGTGCAGAGAGGTACATATTATTATGAGACCAGGTTGCATCTAATCCGATTTTACCCTACTAAATTTTTTTTTTACAATGCTGATACCAAGAAAGGGCCTATAAAATAGAGTTATTTATAAAATAACTAGATAAGAATGGTGTATTAGTGAACAAAACACATTTGACACACACAGAAGTGTGATGATTTTTATGAATGATATTTATGAACATGATATGCAAGAAAAAAAATAAGAAATTGTGCTCCCGATTTACTAAAACGTGCACATGAATACTATTTCGTTCCCTTGATTTGCTAATAAATGGAATTTTTGAACAATTCAATATATCGATAAGAGTATGGGTAAGAGTAAGAGTTCTGGCTGACTGTGGAATATTGAGATTTGTAGCCACAACCTACTGGGCGAAGGAGACCCAGTAGGAGCACAGTCAGAGCGCTCTAGTTCCGACTGCGGGGCAGGAGGACTCAGGTTCACCTACTTAAAGGGGAACACTGAGGGATGCGCATGGATTCCATAGGAATGGCGCAGCAAGCCGACACCAGCCAGCCTCCCATTCACCTGCTGTCTTCAGTGAAGACACGGGAGGACACAGCCTCAATGCGGAGGTCGTAAAACCTCACGAAGGTGTTCGGTGTCACCCAGCCTGCAGCCCTACAGATATCTGCTAGTGAGGCGCCGTGAGCCAACGCATAAGATGAAGTAACACTCCATGTTGAGTGGGCTCTCAGTCCTAAGGGGCAAGGCTCTCCCTGGTAAAGATAAGCCAGGGAGATGGCTTCAACCCCCCAACGGGCCAACCTCTGTTTCAAGACAGCATTCCCTTTCAGCTGTCCACCATAGCAGACAAAGAGCGGCTGGGAGCATCTGAAGTGTCAGTGTAGAGGTGCAAAGCGCGTACAGGAGTATGCTGGCCATGCAAGAACTGGGACATTTTCAGCTTCCAAGAACTGTGTACAGATCCTTGCAACATGGGGCCG
>JAUMHQ010000022.1:1235118-1255550 GCA_032361165.1 Enteromius paludinosus | reverse complement strand
ACTGCCACGGTTAAAGTTAAAAATCTTCGTTTGTGTTCTGCTGAGGAAACAAAGTCACCTACATCTTGGATGCCATGAGGGTAAGCTAATAAACATCAAATTTTCATTTTTGGGTGAACTATCCCTTTAAGAGATTTTGTGATGTTGACCTATTCTCCAACACTGTTGAAAGGCTAGAAATACCCCTGGATGAAAGTGTTTTAAGACATACATGACCACAGTCATCACTAACTTCCTCCATCTTTCAGCGAATCGTTATGAGCAACACATAGGAAACATAATTATTTCCCCTTCTCAGCAGACGTGAAGATGGATGTTTCCTATGAGTTGCTGCTCCTCGGTGCTCAGCCGTGGCGGCGCCTGGTTCAGCACTGCTGCCGCTGCCGGGGACAGTAAGGATATTGTCATTTCCTCGCTGACTGGCCTCCATCTCCCCCACCCTACTGTAGCAAATGACACCCTCACTTCATAAAAGACACATTTGTTCTAACCTTCGTGGCGTGGTCTGCTATTGTTCTGTAATGTGTGTAGCATTTCCGTTGTGATTCTGCTTATTTTCAGATTCCCTGCCACACAAAGGCTTTTGCATTGAGCGGCAGAAGGAGAACAAATGAAAGCGAGATTGAAAAGAAAGAACCATTGGAAACATCTCAGTTTGTATGAATCTGACAATGGGGACAGTGTGCAGTACAAGAGTGATTGATAAATATTGCTGGATCGGCTGTGTTCCTCAGGCTTCTTAATCTCAATCTTTTTTAAAGCCATTTGGTTGACACTGCTATCCTAACCTACTACCTCTGAATTAATAATTTTATTTCTATGCACCATTTTTTTTTATCTTGCATGTTTCTGGGTGTTGATTATACCACATGACTTCTGGACATTTTTGTAATGAAACTTTTTCTTGCAGGTTTCTTAATGTCGGTTGCATTGCATGATTTTTCTTGTGTTATTTAGCAATGAAGCTCAATATGTTTTCTTGGATGTTGAAAATGTATACATTTATAAGCGATGACAATATTTTACAATATATATTAAAATGTTTTAATACAAATAAAAACAATAAAAGATTATGCCAAATTCCTTAATAAGATTTAATTTTTAATGAGGCTTTTGTCTACGAGGACAGTAGTATCACCTTGACATTTTTTTACTTTGTGCTAAAATGTTTTGAATTAATGCGTATAGAAGAGTATTCAACTCATTTTATGTAAGAATTGCGTTTTTTAATGTTTTAATGATTTAAACGAACTAACAGACAGGAAAAAGTAAGACTGCACTGTCATTGAACCACAGATCAAACCGCAGGCTGTCTCAGCCTCCAGAGGAGGTCATGCGATTGTGGATAAAATCCCAATCAGAATGTTTACATAACTGTCCATTTCCGCCAGTGTCCTTGGCTGCCGTCTGTAAGGTGAGCAGGAGCATGTATCTATAGTAACAACACCTGCGACTGAGGCCTCTGCTTCTCCAGCGCTCTTAGTAATATCTCCGGCACTCCTCTTATCAGCTTTTGCTGCCAACTTCCGAGTTTTAGGAAAACACCAAATTGCCTCCCCTGATCCCCTAATTCCAGCGACTCACTGAAGCAGTGAGCAGGCCATGACTGGGGTGGGGAGGGGTGTTGGAGGGGTGAGCCTGGGTCCGCTCAGTGTTCAGGGAGCGAGTGGGGATGGAATCCGTGCCATATGAGTGTGCGCCAGCTTCCGATGGCATTAATGCAGCAAATTGACCCTTTCGCTCAGCACTGCCAACTCTGAGCCTAAGAGAGAGGAGACTGATAGCTGACATGTGTGCTCACTCCTGCATTGTGATACAGGCCGACACAGTCTGCTGGCTAGACTTTCGGTTGCCACATGAATGGGTATACTGTGGCCCTAAGCAAAGCTCCCACTCTGACATGGCAAAACTGGAAGGGAATGCTTTTCGATGGCCTCTTGGCAAAGCAGATTGGGCCATTGGACAACATTATACACAATAAATGAAAGAGGGATTATGTAACTGTGAGAAAGGATTTACAAAAATATCCTCCCAGACTAGTAAAAAAGCGTTTTCTAGGTGACATGTTGGTTAAGTGTTCTAGAAGACGTTTGCTATTTTCAGAAACCATGGAACTGCATGAAGTTGTTTCTTTCAGGCACTTTTGGAAAAAGTCAAAGTCAAAAATCTTTCTCAAAATGTTTTCCACACCAGTTTTATTTGTCCACTACCACTTTAGAAGAGGTTGTTTGCATAATTTTTATTTTTGTTTGGTGCAATGGTTTTATTACAGTTTGTACCATTAATAATATTTATATTATGTATTTTCATATTTTTAAATTAAAAGACTTGGAAAACAGTAAAATCTATACATGTGACGACATTTCTGCAACTGTTAATGTAAAAAAAATAAAATAAAAAAAGATGGTGTTATTAAAAATCAGCACCTGGGACGTGTAAGAAACACTCATAAAGGCCTGATTATAATGTCTGCAAACCCTGTCAAAATGGCATGATATATAGAAACCCTTGTGTCATTAATTCCTTCACAGTTCAATAAAGTACATTCCCAAACATGTGTGTTTGCTTTATTAATGTTCATGAGCATGCATATTACAAGAAACACCAGTGAGCCATTAAATCCATTAATAATACATGCGCTGAGAGAACGTGACCTGAAATGTTCAAAGAACATGTTACATACAACATGAATTACATGAGGCAAATTCATATTGTAAATAAGTATGCCAGATTGATACCTGTGTTCAACAAGAGTGAAGTGACAAACAGAGAAACGGTTGGCCAAAGGCAGAGCGGCTTTGCCCTCCCTGGCTGCCCTTGTGATTGGCTGGTTTCTCAGCCAATGTGCCTGCTGCAGGCTTACCTCTAATCAGGCTCTTCCTGTGGACAGAGTCCAACAGCGCTTCTGTTTCCTTTTATCTTTCCTCCCCTCCGTGTTTAACAGATCGGATTGCACAGCAAAAAACGGCGGTTAACTCTCCCCTTTCCTCCAGCAGCCTGATGAGGATAAAAGAATAAAAATGATAGAAGGAAAAGAAAATCCTTTTTAAAGGAACTTTAAACTATTAACATCCAATCGGAAATTATTTACATTTGCACTGCAGCCATTTGAATTTATTAGGCCAAATTAACTTGTTAATAGAAGCTGGGTTCTATTTTTCAACCATTATATTGAGACCAGTGCAGGCATTCCCTAAATATGTTACATGCAGAGACTGATGCAACAGTTTCAGGAATGCTGAACATCTGGCACTACACCGCATTCCAATGAATTTCTTATTTTTGGAAAAATAACCCTTTTTAACTGAAGTAAAAGTATTTGTATCCCCTTGTGACTTTCATCCCCTGTACAAGAAAGAAATTTTTATTATTATTACTTTTTTTTTGTCTTCCAAGCAACCTTGGACTACAATACGTTCTTGGCCTTGATGTTGTACCCATTCTTGGCACTCCATACAAACTGTTTTATAGTATCTGTTGTGAAAAGTGGCACTTTGATAAAATGTAATTGAATTTAACTCGTCCTTGGTATTTAATTTAATTCATAACATAGCCATGAAGGACACAAGACATTCAATATGCAAGTATACTTTCAGCCCAACTGCAAAGTGTCTCAGCGGCCAACCTTATGACGGCAACGAATATTTGATTTGGACTGGGACTCCCTAGAAATACTGGAATCATATCTTTTAATAGATTTTAAAAAGAGTGGCTCATCAATTATGTAGCGTATCTTGCCTTAAAGATGAGGCAGCTTAAGGAAAACGAGATTAGTGGCTGTTTTTCAAGAAAAAAAAATAAACTTTTGAGTGCTTGATCCCATTTCCATATCGCAGCTGGTTAACGGAATACGCCATACGTCTTTTTCGGCACAAACCAGGGCTGAGTGTTGTACCGTGTGCGCTACAGAGGCTATGAGGGGCCAGGTGTTGCTAGATTCGGATTCTCAATGTCACTGGTGATGTGAGAGGACAAAGGCAGTATTGAGAGCCCAGTCAGAGGCCTGGGAGGAGTGGGATAGTTTTACAGAAAAGCCACTGTTTGTGCCAAGCCTGCACCCATATACAACAGACACTGTGTTCTGCTGCTCCGCTCCCAGCTTTGTCCTTGCGCTCTGCCTCTCTCTTCCCCCCTCTTTTCTTCTTGTTTTTTGAACAGGTAGTAATGGTGCTCGCATCTAGGCCACAGATGAGAGGGACAGATAGCTGACTGTTAAGAACACAGTTTGGCATTCTAGACTCGGGCTCTTAACATCTCACACAAAGACCTGGAGCCGGAGGGAAACATGATAAAGGCGCGCGCCATCTCGTTCGCGGAGCAGAGCGATCAGCGACGCCCCCCACTGCCCCGCCCGCCCGAGACTGCTGGGAAGTCTCGCTTCAACAGACATCTGTCCGTGTACGTTTACCGGCTGTGAATGCACTTCAAAGACTCAAAGTTTGCAAAATTCACATTGCGGAAACTGTTTTGAATGGAAAAGCTGAGGTCTAACAGATCTCATCTGACGATGTTAATATTTTGACCGTGCATAGGTCAAAAAAGCTAACAGATAAGAAACAGACAAGCACTTGAAAGCGTTACTTATTTCAATTTGTCTGAAATAAAATAATAATAAAAAACAAAATTATCAATATTATCAAACAAGGTCAATATTATTAGCATCCTTAAAGGAAAAGTTTGAATGAATTCAGACCTCTGACTCGACATATGATGTCAGCCACAAAGAATAGATGAAAAACAGTACAGAATTAAACGTCCAAAATGAAAAGTATATATTTTACTATAAGAACAACTGCAGCTTACGTCATACGTCAAGTCAGAGGTCAGCAAAGAAGCCAGAACATGACTGTCTCGCAAATGCGTATACAAATGTTGCTGGAAGTCATTGATGTAAGTTATAATTTTAAAAATAGAAATATTTTTGTTACAAAACCTCATCGATCAGCTTCAGAAGACATGTGTTTGTTACAAGGTGGCTCTCTGTGGCGCTGTCAGACCGTCATCAGCGGGAACCTTCCCCGGAATATTAGTTCCTACCCGGACCGCTTTCTCCCAAACACTCGCGGAAATCCGCCTCGGCCTTTGGCGGGCTTTCCCCCTTTATAAGGCGTACTAACAGCTAACAGCCGAGGAACTAACAGGAAAGTTTTGTTCTTAGTGTTCAACTCCGAGCGTTTATCTGTGGATTATTCTGGACTGACCCTGTTATTACCTGGATTGTTTATTCGACTCTGATTCTCGCCTGTTGCCCCGAACTCTGCCTGGACTCTCGTTTCTGATACCTGCCTGATGTCCCGACCTTCTGCCTGTTTCCGGTACTGTCTTGTTTTGTCTACACTGTGTTTGTTTGCCCTCGTTGTGATAACCACTTGTTTGACTACGGCTCTGAAAATAAACAGCATGTAAATGGATCAAACGTCTTCTGAGTCATAGCAACATAAAACTTTGCCAAACCCTGATCCAGCGGTTGTATTTCAACTTGCTAAAGAGGTGAATCGCCAGGGCTCTTTACTGAACATGCACCACAAGCAACTGGAGAAACTGACGCGTATGACTGAGGAGATGGGGCAATCAACCAGACTTTAAACACCTCCGTTCAGGCTCTTAACACCGCCATTGCCGCTCTGACTCAGACGCCCGCGGCCGGCCCCATTGCTGCTACCCCGGCTAATCCACCGCCACCCAGCCACGCTGCTCGTGTTTCTCTCCCCGAAACTTGAACGACCCCGCAACGAAATCCTCACACCGAAACAGGGAACAAGCACGGCAGCCAAGTTCACTCTTCAGTTCTGTACCCTGGCAGCTCACTGGAACAGTATATGGAGCTGGCCATCCAGCTGGATAACCTCATCCACTCACGTCGAGGAAGACCGCCTCTCCCAACCCGCTCACCATTCACCACCACGAGTCAGGACACCTATGAGCCTATGTAAATCGAGAAGACCCACCTGACGGACAATGAGCGCGACCGGAGGATCCGCGACAACCTCTGCCTCTACTGCGGCCAGTCCGGCCACATCAGGGCTAACTGTCCAAACATCTTGATCACTCCATGAAACTGCCTGTGACTATTGTAACCCAGGGACAACTAATTATTACCACTGCGTTCATTGACTCAGGGGTAGAGGGTAACTTTGTGGATAAGTCCTTTGCTAATCGCATGCATCTCCGTTTAATTCCATGTGGACCACGTGTGGCTGTCGCAGCCCTAGACGGCCAGCCACTGGGCTCCGGAGAAGTCACCTACACCGCCCAGAATCTTAAACTTCTCATCGGACCCATTTACTCTGAAACCATCCGGCTCTTCACCATAGACTCACCTGCACACCCCATTATCCTGGGCCTGCCTTGGCTGGAACTTCACAACCCCACCATATCCTGGGCCGATCAGCAGATCAAATGGTCACACCATTGTTGCACCCGCTGCCTACAGAACATTCAGACCCCCTCTGTGTCTCCAGCCAAAGCCATCCCCGAAGCGGAGGACTTCAAGGCTCTACCCAGCAAGTAACATGACCTCAAGGAGGCCTTCAGCAAAGAGAAGGCTACTCACCTGCCACTACACCGGTCTACCAACTGCGCCATTGAACTTCTGCCTGGCGCTACTCCACCCAAGGGCTGCATCTTCCCACTTTCTCAGCCAGAAACGGAGAGCATGAGAACCTACATCGAGGAGGAGCTCAAGAAGGGGTTCATTCGACCATCTACATCCCCCGCCTCTGCTGGGTTCTTCTTTGTCAAGAAGAAAGATGGTGGTCTTCGGCCATGCATCGACTACAGGGGTTTGAACGAGGTTACAGTCAAATACCGCTACCCTTTTTCTCTAGTCCCTGTAGCTCTGGAACAGCTCCGCCATGCCCGGTACATCACCAAGCTTGACCTCAGGAGTGACTACAACCTCATCAGGGAGGGAGCCGAGTGGAAGACCGCTTTTTCTACGACCACTGGGCACTATGAATATCAGGTGATGCCGTTCGGGCTTTCCAACAGTCCCTCCGTGTTTCAGGCGCTCATAAACTATGTGTTCCGGGAGGAGCTTAACCGAACTGTGATCGTCTATATCGACGACATCCATATCTACTCTGAGAACCTCTTAGAACACGTTCAGCAGGTCCGTTACATTCTACAGCGCCTTATTCAACACAAGCTGTATGTGAAACTCACTAAGTGCGAGTTCCACCAGACCAGGGTATCCTTCCTTGGTTATTTCATCAGCCACGAGGGAGTCACCATGGACCAGGACAACTTAATTGCAGTCCTCCAATGGCCCCGTCCAAAAACCATCAAGGACCTACAACATTTCCTGGGGTTTGCGAACTTCTATCGCCGCTTCATTCGAAAAACCACAGGCATCGGAGCGGTGCTCTCCCAAAGACAGGGTGAACCTGGAAAGTTATACCCCTGTGCGTTCTACTCACGTAAACTCACCTCAACGGAACGAAATTACGACGTGGGAGACAGGGAACTGTTGGCCATGAAATGCCCTGTCCCGCCAGTTTGACTCACCAGCAGATCAAAGACCTCCAGAATTCATCATCCCTTCTCCTCGCATTGTGGCGCCCATACAATGGGACATCATGACAGAGATGACTGAGGCCCAAGCCCTGGACCCCACATCGAATGACTGCCCACCAAACCGAACGTATGTCCCTGAACCCCTTCGCCAGAGATTGCTACACCACATCCACGATTCACACAGTGCTGGTCATCCAGGTATCGCCGTCACTCTGGAACTCGTCACCAACCAGTTTTGGTGGGCAACCCTCAACCCTGATGTTATGCAGTTTGTTCGCCAGTGCCTAACCTGTAACATCACCAAGACAGTGTTTCTACCAAACACTCACGGAAATCCGCCTCAGCCTTTGGCGTGCTTTCCCCCTTTATAAGGCATATGCCGAGGAACTAACAGTTCAACAAGTTAACTAACAAGTTTTGTTCCTAGTGTTCAACTCCCAGCGTTTATCTGTGGATTATTCTGGACTGACCCTGTTATTACCTGGATTGTTTATTCGACTCTGATTCTCGCCTGTTGCCCCGACTCTGCCTGGACTCTCGTTTCTGATACCTGCCTGATGCCCCGACCTTCTGCCTGTTTCCGGTACTGTCTTGTTTTGCCTACACTGTGTTTGTTTGCCCTCGTTGTGACCACTGCTTGTTTGACAACGGCTCTGAAAATAAACAGCATGCAAATGGATCAAATGTCTTCTGAGTCATTGCAACAGTGTTAACCCCCCAGAGGTGAATAAGTTTGTTTTACGAGGATATACTGTATATGTCATATGTCGTATATGAAAGAATAAAGTCATGTACACCTAGGATGGCTTTATTGGGTAATTTTAATTTTATAATAACCTCACTTGCCTACTTAACCTAATTAATCATTTAAATTGCACTTTAAGATGAGGATTACTATCTTGCAAAAAAACCCAAAAAAACTAGTAAAGTACTATAATATGTACCGCATCATGTCAAAGACAAAAGACAATTGGTTTAGTCTTGTGAAAAATAATTGTTTATGCTCACAAAGGAGAAGAGGACAGCAGTGTCTGTGGGGTCTCCTCAAACCTCAAAAAGAGGGGAGAGAGAGGGGGATAGAACCAATCAATTTGATGGGGAATATCAGGAGGAAATAATTGATAAGGTCCAGAGGACAGAGGTCACACCCCAGTTCTTACGAGAAGTGCCATGGGATTTTTCATGAACACAGTCAGGACCTCGGTTTAGCGTCTTGTTTGAAAGAGGTTTTCCTAGGAGGTCTCTTATCCAGCTGCTGAGCTTCAGTGTGCAACCAGTCTTGGACTACAGGGTGATATAGCTGTGGCCAAGAATGTAAGCAGTCTCAAGAAGTTTAAAGAGACAGACACAGTAGAGAACAGTAGCAGGAAGCAAAATATTTCAAAAACTTAAGAGAAAAAGAAACTAGTGAGAGAGGTTTCTAAAGACCCAATCTCAACTGCAAAGACACTAATGAATGATTCGGCCAAATCTGGGTATGATGTTTCAACAAAGATGGACACCAGAGGCGCAGACAGGAATGGACTGTGAGGTTGCTGATCTAGAAAAACTCCTCTTCTAAAGAAGAGACACCTCCAAGCATTCTGGAAACGTGTCCTTTGGTCAGATGAGACAAAACTAGAGCTCCTTGGCCATAGAGATGTTGCCTATATTTAGAGTAAAAGGAAGAGGTGCTCAAACCCACGAAGACCGTTTCCACAGTGAAACATGAAGGTGGGGGTAAAATGCTGTGGGAATTTGAAATGGGAATGAAAAAGGAAGCCTACGAAAAGATTTGGAAGAGCAACCTTAGGCAATCTGCAAAAAACGTTGGTTTGGGTTGACATTTTTGTCTTTAAGCAAATAACAATTATACCTAATTTCTGGTGTAGAACTACCTCCAAATGAGAAAATCCTTGAAGGCCAGCCTTGAATACAATAAAAAATCTGTGGGGCTCACTGAAGACCAAAGTCCATGCCAAAGTCCATGCCTCTGTGGGTCCTCTCTGCGAGAGGTACACCAGTCGACGAACAGACTCCACCTCTGTGCATAAGCCTGCCTCGTAGAGGGAGCTAGTGCTTGAGAAATGGTATCTACAACAGTGCTGTAAAGGCCGGAGAAGTCTGACGCGTCCCATCCAGGAACCAAACGTGCAGGTTCCAAAGATCGGGATGTGGGAGCCATATGGTGCAGCATTCAGCATGGCCCGCGCGCGCTCGCTGGTGAGGCGCGCAGTCATTTCGATAGAGTCCAGCTCCATGCCGAGAAAAGAGATCCTCTGCACTGGACAGAGTTTGCTCTTCTCTCGGTTGACCTGAAGACCCAGATGGCTGAGGTGTCCCGATGCATACACAACAGATCCTTCGAGTGAGCTATTATCAGCCAGTCGTCGAGATAGTTGAGAATGTGGATGCCCATCTGCCACAACGGGGAGAGAGCACTCTCCGCGACCTTCGTAAAGACACGGGGAGAGAGGGACAGGCCAAAGGGTAAGACGCGATACTGATGTGCTCGACCCTCGAATGCAAACCGTAGAAGAGGTCTGTGTCGGGGCAGAATCGAGACATGAAAGTACACGTCCTTCAGGTCATGGCTGCGAACCAATCCTCGCTCTGAATCCATGTCAGTATATGCTTCGAAGTGAGCATTTTGAGAAGATACCGATTCAAAACTCTCAGATCCAGGATGGGTCTCAGGCCACCACTCTACTTGGGCACGATGAAGTAAGGACTGTAAAATCCTGACCTCATCTCGGCTGGAGGGACAGGCTCGATTGCTTCCTTCGCCAGTAGGACAGCAATCTCCACACGCAGAACGGCTGCATCGCTCTCTGCATGAACAGAGGTGTAGCGAATGCCGCGGAACTTGTGCGGACGCCTGGTGAATTGTATCGCATAGCCGAGGCATACCGTCCGTATCAAACACTGTGAGGGGCTGGGGAGCGCTATCCAGGCTCCGAGCCGCGTCCACAGGGGAATAAAAGGGACGTTGACCGCCGTGCTCATGGTGGGGTAGCCTAAAGGGGGACAGGGGCAGGGACTGATCCCAGAAGGATGAACGTCCTGGAGAAAAGTCAGGCTGCTGTGAGCAACGCCTACCTGCCTACCTGGATCCCGCGCTGGCGACACAGTGTCCTGGGTCTGCATCTGAGGAGTTACGGCATTGCCGCTTGGTTAGGTCCACGCTCATGCAGCTCCTTCAACGCCTTGGCCTGGTAAACTGCAGCGTTGCCATCGCATGCAGGGGAGTGGCAGCCTGTTACATGCAGACCCCGCCCGGGAAGCCGCTCCTCGTGCACCTCCAGGAAGAAAGGCACTGGGGGACAGCGCGGTGGGGCCGCATCTCTGGCCCCCAGGAACCAATCATCCAGCTGCGAAGGGTCGGCCGGAGGCGCACGGGGCACCTCCAAGTTTGGCATCCGCTGCAGACGGGACAGACGCCGCGGTGCGATGCTCATCCGGAGCGGTTCTAGCCTCCCCCTCAGACTGCGGAAGACATCTCAGCCTCCCTCGGTTCAGCAGAGGACACGCTTGGCCCCGCTACAGAGCTTGAAGCGGTCTCCTCCACTGGCACCACGGAACTACGGAGTGCCTGGGAAGCCCGCGCAGGTGTAGCCCTGGACGGGGTATTCCCAATAGGTCCCCAAGGCGCCTCGCCATATCAGCTGTGAACTTGCTATGGTCGAACGACTTTCTACAGGAAGGACGTGATGGGAGCCGTCTCACGAACGAGAGGCGGACCCGCAACGTAGCCATGTTCATGCGTTTGCAATGAACACATGAACCATCCACAAGCGCTGCCTCAACGTGCTCTCGGCCCAGGCACGTAAGACAGTGATTGTGACCATCACAGGGGATGAGGAAACTTCTACACTCAGAAGCACACGGCCGAACAGACATCCCGCTACAGAATGTTCGCTCAAACCGTGTGAGAAATTTAGCTCTTTTTCCCGATTGCCCAGGGAGGACCTACCGCGGCAACTCCGTGCACTCAGAGGTCTATGCTCACTGGATAAGCAGATGACTCATACTAAAGCTTTTAAAAAGGCAATCAGCCCGCAGGATCCGCTGACAGCCGCCCAGGAACACGCTGTCAGACGAGAGAGCAAGATGGCAGGAACTCGATTTGTAGATCGCACTGTCACTTCACAAATGAAAGCCAAGGGGATCTTCAGCTCCAAAACGGCGAGGCTCTGAAGCGAAAAGCTGCATGTGCACTGTGCGCGTGCCCTCTCATAGTCACGCAGTGATTGAGTGCACCTGTGCGCAATCAAGTGCACGCCAATTTTATTGGCCTTTTCTATAAAGCTCAAAGGCAATTGGTCTCTCTGGCGAGTTCCCATATGTTAGGTCGAAGTGATTTGACTGAATGGGTAACTAAAGCCGGGCTTACACTATAGGAGTTTTAAAACACTAACCGATTATGAAATCTGGTTGCAGCACCTACATAAGGAGAATCTTTGCAGATTATCAACATCAAGGCGTATCACACACTACAAGATGTTATTAAAATTATCATGCCAGAGGTAGCGCCTCATGTGATCTCAGGTCGTCATTGGTATTTCAGTGATGTTCACATTAGCTAGCATGCTAGCAGCTTTCTGTTCTCACATGGTGCGTTCTAAACTGAGGTGATTTCACTCCAGCGCTTGTGTTTCTCCTGATTGTTGATACGTGATACGTTTTCGACACATTACTCAGACAGTTGTGTTGCTACAAAACTCTGTGTCTTCCATCCAACAGGACCATAACTATTTTAAAGGCTGCTATCAAGCAAAATGGATACACTATTGACTACTATCATCAGAGGGCTAATAATTTTGACCAGTATACTTTTTTTCTATTATTGGTTATAATTTTCCTTCTATTTGTTTCTATTATGTATAAAAATGGCACAAAGTTCACTAGATTACCCACTGACACAACTTACCCCACTGTCCAATGACAGTACATGGAATATAGCCTACATAAAAAGGAAATGAACAAGGTAGGAACAGATTTTAACAGGAAATGAATAAAGTAAAAATGCACATGTATCAACACGCACCTCTGCTCACACACACTAGTGTGTGTCGGGTTTGATCCTCTCACAGGGGTGTGATCTGCCTGCTGCATGAAACAGAGAAAGATGACACTGATGTGATAATGAGACACACCCAGCTGCACAGACAAACAGCCTGTCCTTCCCAAACTGACAAGTCATCAGAAAGCAGTCAGCAGCAGTCTGGCCTCCATCATGAGCAGCATCTCTCCCACCTCTCAGACGAGATTGTTCTCTCTCCCTGCATGTCATTACCACCCCATGCTCCCCTTCACCTGCCTCTAACTGACCACCCGCTTTTATCAGCCTCCACACAGCTCCACTAAACCACACAGCCAACAAAGACAAAATGTCAAGTCAGCTGCACTCCAGTGATCAATCTGCTGTGAGAGAGTAGGAACGTGGTTTCCCAGTAGATTATTTTTGAGAAATAACTGCAAATATGTTAGCATTTTACAATATTATTAATCATAATAAAATTTCATTTTTATAAAATTTGCATTTTCATTTTTTATGTTTCATTAAAATAAGAGATGAAACGAACACCTAATTTTTAACCCGAATCCATCTGTCCACACTTGCCAGTCAAAAGCTATTTAAAGTTTAATGTGCAATTATAATGATTAGGCTTGTAAACCAATGAGATTTCACTGTGAGTGGGGCAACCCAGTACAACAGTAAAAAAATAATCGGGGGAATAATACCGTTTCTTGTCATTTTGTCTTTTTTGTTTTGTATTTTCTGAATTTATTTGTAACAAATCATACAAACGAAGACAAAATTAAATAAATAAATCCAAGGGTTCACAAACCTTTGAAGGGGATTATATTTATATTTATTTGGTCTTGTGGACTATTATCTTATATGGACTACAAGTATCTTACCCAGGATGGTACTAAATAAAAAATAACATGCATTTTGTATGATCGCTCTTATTTTGTTAACATTATTCACATTTTCACAGATGAAAGACAGGTGAAAAATATCCCAGTCTCGCTCCCTTTTCTCTTCGTAGTTTCCTGTTATTACACTGTCCAATCTAAATAAAAAGGCAAAATGCCAAAAATAAATCTTAAAAAACCCAATAAATACAAACTTATCATATTTTCTCTCTCTTTCACTCTCTCTCTCTCTCTCTCTCTCTCTCTCTCTGTCTCTCTCTGTATATATATATATATATAAATGGAGTTAATTTGCAAAAACCTATATCTCATTTTTATTTTTTCAAATTTTTTATCTATTTATTTTTTATTGCGCATTCTGAGTAATATCAAACAAACTGCAGTTGGATTGTTTTGATTAAGTAATAATAACTTAAATACAGGTCATTTAAAAAATGTAAGTTATATTTAGCAACTTTTATATAGAGAGAAACCTTGCCACTGACTTATCAATTCAAACAACAAGAAAAAGAATATCATATCATCAAGCAAAAATCATAAATGCACAGTAAATACAGATAAACCATATTACACTGTATACAATGCATATTATTGCACAGTGATTTAAGGAGTGCACATGATTGGCTCTTTGGACATTAGTGGCGATTCAGAGAGCAGGAGGGGGGAGTGTGTGAGGTGAAGGGATGTGAGATAATCAGCCATCCACAGAGCCGTGTCATTCGCCTATTGTCTGTTTTTCCAGGCTGAGGAGGCAGAGAGAAAAAAACGGAAACGCTGCTTTAGTCCTGCGTCAGTAACTTTCTTCCCTTTTCTTCCTGCACCGGAGCAAGTCTCTGAAGACAGCATTCATCAATTTCCTCTCCTTCGCCAAACTCGAACCACTGCGGCAAGCATTTCCAAAGCAGTCGAAGGCCTCAGAGCCCCTCATCTCCAAGATGGCAACGCACCAGACCTCGCTAATGCCACCAGCAGACTAGTTGCCTTTCCAGAGGAATTCTGACGATGGTTTTTTAATATCCCACGCCGCTTTGCGCCTTCAGATTTCACGCTGCAACATTAACACGAGCTGACACTGGGGATTAGAGACAGACAGCTGGAATGCCCGGGCCTTTTGTGCAACGTGGATCTCTGCCAAAAGCCTTCGCTCGGAGGCCAAGAGGGACCTGGGAAAAAGACTGCTCCTTGGAAATAAACACAAGACTGGCCAAGAGGAAGGAATGTGCCACTTGTGGACAAAACCACCGGACAGTGCTGGGCATGAAGAACGAGCCGCTCAGGACCTGCAACCTGTGTAGCAGTTAGCATGTGCAGCCTGTCACCCACTGTTCTGCCATTTTGTTTAGCTTACGAAGGTCCGATGGGCATCTTCTGTTCAGTGAACTGAATGAGCAGTGAATAAATCTGAATGACATACCTCCCACGTGGTTTCCCTTTCTGAGCTCTGCCTCATTCAGGAGTTGAAAAACTGTCACATGCTGTTCAGGAAATGACTTGTTTGTCAAACAATCACAAGTTTATTGTTGTATTTTTTTTTTTTTTTGAGAATTATTTCATTGGTTTTTAAATACTAGCAAATTTCAGGTGATTTCATCAGAGTACTAACATGATAAAATAATCAAATTAATCACATATTTGCTGCAAAAAAAACCCTCTAATTAAGAGCATTTGAGATTTACTGTACACAGTAGAAAATCCTACTTTAGAAATCAATATACACTTATAAATAAAGATTGGGTTGGGATCTTTTTAAAAGTAACTATTATGTACACTTTAGATCCAAAAGTATCATAATGCACCATTTTGGGGGTAAATGATGTACACCACTGACAGCCTTTGTACCTTTTTTCTCAACACAGTCTCACTCCAACTCGTCACATTCATACTCATACCCATTTTCAGTCACTTTTTGACGTGAAGGGTCCTCCATTGTTTTCAGTTGTTTGGCTTAATGTAATGGTTTGCATGCATATATAAATGTTACGTATTGTAACCCTCGTTCCCTGAAGAAGAGAACGGAGACGTCACGTTGGTGACCGACGAATAGGAATCTCGCTTCGAGATGGCAAATCAACTCTGCGTGTATAGAAACACGTCAATGAAATTGCCATGCACTGATTGATATCCAGCTGCACCTAATCGCAGCGCGAGTATAAGTAGGTCAGCTGATTAATCGTTCATTAGTTTTTTACTGAGGAGCCGAGCCGGTGTTCACGGCCCCCTTTTTTTACCATGAGTACACCTGAGGTCCTCGAAGGTATCACTCAAGGGGTCCCAGCCCTCCAGCCATTCTCAAGGATTTAATGCATCGCGGGCCTGGCACCAGATGCTCCGCAACATCCGGCTGCAGAGGGGAACGGAGGAACTCAACAGGGTCTACTAATAAGGACACTCTGGAGCATTATCGTTGCCAAGCCGACAGAACAAGTCCTACTCCGGCTCTTCAGCTCTGTTTGAGGTGAGAACTCGGGAGGATACCGGTTCAACACGAAGGCTATAAAACCTAGCGAACGTGTTTGGGGTCGCCCAACCCGCATCTCTACAGATGTCTGCCAGCTAGGCGCTGCGTGCTAACGCCCAGGATGAAGCTACACTTCTTGTCGAGTGAGCCCGTACACTGAGGGGGCAGGGTACACCCTGTGCTTGATAGGCCAGGGTGATGGCATTACTATCCAGTGAGCCATCCTCTGCTTAGAGACGGCATTCCCCTTCTGCCGTCCACCATGACAAACAAAGAGATGGTCTGATGTCCTGAAGCTCCATGTCCAGTCTACGTAGCATCTGAGTGCTCGGACGGGACACAGCAACAGTAGGGTTGGGTCTGCCTCCTCCAGGGGCAGCGCTTGGAGGTTCACTACCTGATCTCTGAAAGGAGTATCAAATCGTCAACCGAAAACGCCTGCAGGTCCCCTACCCTCTTGATGAAGGCCAATGCGAGCAGGAGAAGAGTTTTCATTGATAGAAACTTTAACTTGACTGCTGGCAAAGGCTCAAAAGGGGTCCTCTCTCAAGGCTACCAGCAGGACATGCTCCTCGTCCTCCCTGACCTTGCACAGGAACTGTGCTAGGAGGCTCACTGGGGGAAACGTATACTTGCGTAGCCCCTGCGGCCAGCTGTGAGCCAGGGCGTCTCTGCCTAAGGTTCCCTCTGTCAGTGCGTAAAACAACTGGCAGTGAGAGGTTTCTGGAGAGGCAAACAGGTCTATCTGTGCAGCTCCGAACTTCTGCCATATCAGCTGAACCAACAGGGGATGCAGTTTCCATTCTCCAGGGAGCGCTTGGGCTCGTCGGCTGTCTGGTTGTTGACACCTTGAATGTGAATGGCGCGAAGCGACCTCAGATGCTTGTGACTCCATAGGAGGAGGTGGCGAGCGAGCTGCGACATACGATGGGAACGTAGACCACCTTGATGGTTGATGAACGCAATGGCTGATGTGTTGTCCGTGCGGACCAGCATTCGTTGAGACAACCCAGAGATAGACGTACTGCTAGCAGCTCGAGGCAATTGATGTGCCAATGCAGATGGGGTTCTGTCCAGACCCCTGACACTGCATGCCCGTTGTACGTGGTCCCCCACCCGGTGGTAGAGGAATCTGTGAACACAACAGCATGTCTGGAGACCTGCTCTAAGGGCACTCCTACCCGAAGAAACGCCAGGTCTGACCACGGGGAGGATAGGCGCCAGGCTGGTGTTATCTGAACCCGGAACGTGCCCCATTTCCACGCCCACCTTGGGACTCGATTGTGAAGCCAGTGCTGAAGAGGTCTCATATGGAGCAACCCAAGCGGGATCACCGCTGTGGCTGCAGCCATATGCCCCAGGAGCCTCTGAAATTGTTTCAGTGGAACCGCCGTCCTGCGTTTGAACGAATTCAAGCAGTCCAGCACCGACTGGGCGCGTTCCTGTGTAAGGCGCGCTGTTTGTGCGGCCGAGTCCAACTTCCCTCCTGAAAAAAGAGATCCTCTGCACCGGACAGAGTTTGCTCTTATCCCGGTTGACCCGAAGACCTAACAGGCTGAGTTATAACACCAAGTCCCTGTGGAGGCAGCAGCGGGGGGCCGTTGCATCGCAACAGACCTCTCCACCTGGGGGACCCATGTGTAGCCCCTGGCTGCGCCACCATCAAGGGTGGTGAAGGAGGACGAGCCACTCGACCGCTTCCGGTCATTTTATATTTTTTGTATATTTTTCAAATAAAGGATGACGGTGGTTGTATCTGCCTTCTATATAATATATTTTTAAATAAAACTGTTTTGACGTTTTACATTGAAAAATCACAGCCCTACATATATGCAATAATGCCAAAGTTTTTACCCAATATATCTTTGAATTATGACAATAAAATAAAAAAAACGAAATATTGCGACACTAAGGATTTCATATTTAAAACAATAGAGGACCCTTCACATTGAAAAATTACTGAAAAGGGGTTTTGACCAAATGTCAAAATGTGAAAATGTTAATTTGTTCATGTGTCATTGAGCATAATCTGGCCAAAATGTAACGTCTGATAAGGAAAACGTTTTTGCTAGTCACTAATTATTTTTATGAGTTTAATGCATTGAGTTGTCAGCTCTACTTAAAACTAGAATATATAAAAAAATAGGGTAGTGTGACTTTTCAATTTAACATGTTATCAATCTAGAAACACTTTAAAATTACACTTTAAAAGGGTGACGGAGAAGGTCAGGACAGAGAAATGTTTTAAAAGCACGCCAAATTACAAAGTGATTTATTTTATCAACATAAAACCGTGAAGATCAAAGTTTTATTACTGATATTCTTGCCCAAGAAACTGAGCTATTTATTTATCTCGGTTTATCCTGGCAATATCAAGAGATATACTAGCAGTAAATATCTTCCAAACTGCCAAGAATCTGAAACCCTATGCCTCACGCCAAACCAATTGAACTGTTAACAGTCTTCCTGAATTATTATCCTATTAGATTAATGAGATTAGATTAGTATTCGTGTTTATATATGTACAGCATTTAAATATCAAAAGCTAAAATATCTCGCCTAAAATGTCACGCTATTGAACTGAAGTCAGGTTTTAGGCATTGTATTCCATCATCTGGTTTCACAGCTGAACTATCAACCCATAACTTTTCCTCCAGGCGTTTAAACATTACTACAGACAGTGGAGGGGGGCGGGAGTTATCATATAGAAGATTTGATGGCGTTGCAGTGGCTTGGTGTTAGTTTCCATGGCAACTCATGAGTCTGGTCACACCTCATTAGGGGACACAGCGTGCTTGCATAGGCTGGCTAGTTCAGGAGTGTGCGCTCTCCATGGTAATTGCCTTCAGATTTTACTGCCTCACTGCACACAGTTAAATCTCACATCCGAGATGAGGCTCTCTCTTGCGAGAAACTCTCCTTTTTTCATGGTACAGGTGTTCTTCTTGCGTTTATTGAGCAGAACAAGTGCTCGATTGCTGTGCTGTTGACTAACAAAGAAATCATGCTTGGTTAGATTGCACTATAAGCCTAAATGATTAACTTAAGGATTCCTCGCTGGTCTGCAGCTTCGATTCAAAGCACAAAATGTCCAAACAACACTCCTGTTGACATGTTCTTATAGATAACCTTGTGTAAACTTGGCTGAGCTTACATAAGTTTGTATTTTCAGTGGAAGCCAACTGGCATCTGGTTTTGTTCACATAGCATGAGTATAAAATAGTCGCATATGGCAAAAATATTTTATATCAAAGCAGTCAGATAATATCAAACTACATATTCTACAACGACATCAAAAACAGTGAAAAACCTTGAATATACACTATAAAAGGAGTTTGAATTTAGCTAAAACGCTCCTACTATAGTACTATATGTCATTGTATAAACTTATAAAACACATAAAAAACACAATAAGATCTACATTCTTAATTAATTCAGAGCTTTCTGACCCTGCATCAATGCAACTACCATGTTCAAGGCATAGAAATATAGTAAAAAAAAACTTCATTCAACAATTTCTACTATTCTTCGTCTCACGTTCATGAGAGTAACATGACACATGACAAAGTTATAAGTTTTGTTTTCTTTGTGCACAAAAAGTATTTAAACCGGATGAACCAACACAGTCTCACGACCAATTCGTACGTATTTGTATGAGGTGGCAAATTTGTACCAATTCATACTAATTCATACTAATTTGTGCACGACCTCACTCATACGATTTTGTACGATTTGTTAAGGTTTAGGTGTAGGTCATTCATACAATTTCATACGAGTTGGCAACTCTTAAAATACATACGATTTAGCAAAAATCTTATGAATTTCTTGGTTGTACGTATTTGTACAAATAAGCCACCTCGTAAAATACGTACCAATTGCTGTGAGACTGGGCTGGTTGAACCACTGATGTTAAACAATACTGACAATGTCCTCATACCTTTCTAGGTCTTGAATGTGGTAATTGCATTGCAAAAAGTGCTCAGATTTCGAAAATATCTTACTTTGTGTTCCAAAGATGAACAAAGGACTTGCAAAATTTGCAAAGAAATGAAGGTTAGTAAGTAATGATAGAATTCTCATTTATGGGTGAACTATCCCTTTAAAAATTTAAGTTTTAAATTAAAACTTAAAAAGGGTGATCCAAATAATCCAAGCAGAGGCGGACAGAAGTAAAGTACATTTACTTGAGTATTGTACTTAAGTACTCTTTTTGAGTATCTGTTCTTCACTTGAGTTGTATTTTTTCTGGAAACGTATGACTTTAACTTCACTACATTTGTTACACAAGTATCGTACTTTTCCACCTGAACATGCTGTTTTGTGATGGTGGGGAGGAGTGATAAAGCCACTTTACTAATTTATGAAGATCAATAATCTTTTGCTCCGCATCAGAAATATTCTCATTGTGATGGATGAATAAGGGAATCGTGCTCTTGTTTTCCCTCCTATTTATATTCCTGTAATTAAAGGGATAGTTCACCCAAAAATGAAAATGTGATGTTTATTTGCTTACCCCCAGGGCATCCAAGATGTAGGT
>JAUMHQ010000022.1:1214928-1224935 GCA_032361165.1 Enteromius paludinosus | reverse complement strand
TCTGCTTGTCCTGACCCTGAGCTTTTAATAAAACCTTCTGCATCTGAACTCGAACGTTTCACGCCCGATTCATAACAGGTAGTAATAATAATATCATGTTTGGCGTGCTGTCCTGTGGTTGAGCCCTGGAAGAAGTCAGCTAAAGCTCACTTGTGAAGTTTCTGGGCGAGGGCGATGAAAATGAATGAGTCCTCATTGCTCACAAAACCCTAATTTGGCTAAAAATAACAAAAATAATGAATAACTCTGAGGCTAACATTTGCAAATCTTTACATTTTTCTCCAGTGAAGGGAAGTGTATTTTTTTATTTTATTTTTTGCTTTTGTCTGGCAGCTATATTATTAGATTTATTCTTAAATAGTTTGCATATTACAGTTAAATAGTTCCTATTCAAAAGTAATTAAAGTAATCAAAAGTAATCCTTATTTTGTTTAAAGTTTTCATTTCAAAATAATCAAGATTAATTAGAAATAGTGAGGTTTAGAAACTTCATGTCATCACAGCAGGACATCATGATTTTAACAAGTTAATTATGATTTCAACTAAGTTTTTGTACTTTGTTATAGACTAGATACTTCATCATCAAGCAATAAGCTATTAATAAGCAGGTGCAGTTGTATTATACATATTTTTTCTGCTTAACTTTTATTAGACTGCGTTGGAAATAGGAATTTTGGTTATTTTATTTTTCCTAACCGACCAACGGTCGTTAACCCATTATTAACTGAAAAGATTATCTTAAATTATAATTCAATTTGAACTGATATGTGGTTGTGTTACATTACAGCTTTACAGCTTAATTCATTCTCACGGGTTCATGTTACTGTATACAAGCAAAAAGCAGCATAAAGATCAGAACGTGAGGATACGCACGACGTCTTCACAACAAAATTAATACAAAGTAAAATCAAATTAAGATATGTATGTTTGAGAGATAACTTGTCTTTTTATCCCTATATATAACATTTTAGATACAATAAAATAAATTAGATTTATGCGCTTTGAACTAGTCTACAGAGAAATGGATAGATTGCATGTTAATGCAAATAACCGCCACCAATGTATGACAAGCATACATCCAGACAAGACTCTGAATGCTACTTTAATGTTAGACTCAATATGATCATATCTCAGTAGTTTTCATAATGGAAAGATGAGGTGGAGCTGCTTCAGAACAGAAAGAGTGAAACAGAGACAAGCAGTAGATAGTCCCTTAATTTGTTCATTGTTGTTTATGCATTTTCAGGTACAGTACTTAGTTTGAAATAAAAAATTAGTTTAACCGTGAAAATTAAGTCCCACCTTATATCATTTTTTTTCCACACACATTTTACTTTATAAAATTATTCTCTGAAATCGTAGTAGTAGTAGCCATTTTTTTTTTGTCAGAATTTATCATTATAATTAACCTTTCCTGGATTTTCCATCATCATAGTCCCTAAACTTAAAAAAAATATATAAATCACAAATAAATGCAGGAAATGGCATTTATATAGAATCCCCTCACTTCTCATACCAAAGTGAAACCCTTATGTACAGCAAACATATTTTTGTTTTGTATTTATGTAAATAAACACAATAATTGTATTTTTGTAACGGAAGGTAAAGGTTTGGATTTTGTGAGCCCTGTTAAGAGCATTAATGTAAAACATTCATTGTCTGCAGCATCAATGTGCCCAGTGCCCACAGAATATTCATATAAAAACATTCAATGTCTGTAGCACCAGTGCAATATGCAACCCCTGTATGTCAATATTCAACACGATTAGCATACTGGGCTGAAAAATACTAGTATGTATTAAGTTCAGGGTATCTCTGGTGTAAAAAGTTACTAGTAACTAAAAATGAAGAACTAGTTCTATTTTGTCTTAACAAGGAGAGTATGATTAAGTACTATTATCTAATTAACATACTAGTATCTAATGTGTAAGTACTAGTAACTTTAGAAAAGACACTAGTACCTAAAGAATAAGCACTAGAAGCTAATGAATAAGCACTAGCACTTAATGGAAAAGATACTAGTATCTAAAAAATAAGTTCTAGTAACATGGAAGTAGATACTAGTGCGGTTTATAGATTTAAATGTTAAAACGGCTTGCCATACCCCACCTTATGCTAAACAATGACCTGTGATAAATGAGTCTGAAGTAGGAAAACAGAAGTGAGTTCATTTAAACTCATGTTTAAAACTGAAGGCAAACTTAAAAGGAGTAGCTCTCACTGAAATGAAAAGTCTGTCATCATTTACTTACCCTAAAGTCATTTAAAACCTCTGTATGACTTCCTTTTATATGGAACACAGAAAAAATATTTTGTAAAATGTTAGTAACCATAAAATGGCTACCACCAATTTTCACTGTATGCACAAAAAAGTAAAATAAAAACTAAACAATATACATGTTTTTATGTTCCACAGAAGAAAATCATTCATGTTTAGAATGACATGGGGGTTTTTGATAAATTTTCTATTTTTGGGTAAACTGTCTCTTTAAGGATTGTTCGTCAAGCAGAGTTTTGTAAGTGTGTGCTTATAAAGACTTTCTTTTACAGCTTTTTGGCAAACAAACAATTAACCTTTTTCACAGAATGATCAGTTTTGACTCTGCACTAATGGGTCATAAGGCACAATATAACAAAACACACATCCTGCCTCTTGGAAAGCCCTCTTCATCTCCACCTAGTGGTAAAAAAAATACATTAAAATGGTTTACTTGGCAAAAATACTATAGTGTAAATGTTTCCATAGAAAGAACTTCAAATAGCACATGATCTCTGAGTAGAATATCTACCGTAGGTTATTTCCTCCTAATTAGGGTACTTTACACAAGTTAAAAACAAGTCAAAAGATCCACCGTACCAGCCGCTCAGGGTCCATACACAATCCAACCACAGCACCACCACTGCCAGGCAATTTGACTGCAGATCCAAACTACATAGACAACAAAGAATCATTTACATGTGCTGCTTGATTTCTGTAAGTCGTATTACCTCTCATGCCATTAAAAAAGACATTTATGAAATAACTTGATTACACATTTATTTACCTGTCTTGCAAGCTGTATCATTCTGAGATTTCCAGTGCCCAAACAGTCATCTGTATACACTGACCTGATGGACAAATTAAAATCTCAACAGTGGCACATTAAACTGTATTTAAGAAAATGCTATCAAACTTATATGCAGCTTTGTACAGTACGAGAGTTTGATGGATGGACTAAAGTATCATACCGCCGTAGCTCAAAGTTTTCATCCATGAGCTGTGCAAGTCTGGGCCAGTCTTTACACTGAAAGGCAGCTCTGCACAGTAAGAAAAGCACCGTTTTCATTGATCACTTGTTATCCTGAATGAACAGTAAGGCTGATGATACATTGGGCAACTTTTTGAGCGATGTTGCGGTCAACAGGAAACCAGAAGAGATAAGATATCTCAGATATGATAAAAAATATTTTAATTTGTGCTCTGAAAATGAACGAAAGTCTTATGGGTTTGGAACAACATGAAGGTGAGTTTGGACGAATTAAGCCTTTAAGAGTCCAGGGAAAGTGCCTTTAAACATCATTGCTCAAATATTTTTTACCAAGCAAAACTGCTCAAAAAGTTGCCCCATATATAATTAGTGTATGAAACGTGTAAGACTACAATGGCTGAGGGGCAAATACTTAAAGATGAACCTACCTGGCTTGATCGGTGAGTTCAGCAAATGATTTCATAGCTTCAACAACAGCAGATTCACCTGTTCAGAGAAGGGATTATAAAAGGCTTCATTTCTTTACAACTAGCACCTAAACCAGGACATAAAGTAGGACTTACCATTCAACCACCTCTGTCTGACATTACTGTGAATCCGTCCAGAATCACTTGGATCGCCCAAATAGGCCAGCCAGAACAAGGGAAGTTCACTCATGTCCAAAGGAATGTACTCTCCTATAGAAATTTATATTTTTTTACATACAATAAAGCCTCTTAATATTCAAGTTTCTATTGCTGTTCAAATACAGTACCGTTTTTAACTTTGAAACTAATAAGTTATGTTTTTTTAAGCAGCAGATCAGGATATTATAGAACTAGAATGATTTCTGAAAGCTCATGTGGCACTGAAGACTGGATTAATTAAAAAATTCAGCTTCGGCTTCAAAATAAATTACACTTTTAAATATCTTCCAAAACAAAACACGTCTTTGTTTCTTTTTAAATAAATGCATCCCCGGCAAACAGAAGATGCTTCATTCTAATACATACAAAAGTTATACCAACCCCACACTTCTGAATATTTGTTTATATAAAATAAATGTTATTTATATATTGCCCAGAATAATATATAGGTTCAAAAACAGTACCATAACCCCTCTCATCCATCAGCTGTTTGTTGAAGTCCATGTAAACCAAGCCTTCATAGACCTATTAGAAAGTTAATAGAGACATTCATATTTCATACAGTGCAAGTCAAATTAATGACTCAAATGAATATGAATGTACATACCTGCACAACTCTATCCTGTAGACCAGCTGTTATGAACAGCTCATCAGTCTCTACATTGAGGATGAAGTTGGCTCTGATTGGTTTAGGAAGATCCTGTCCCAGAATAAAATTTAGCTAACACTTTATTTCCACATAAAAAAAAAGTTCTGAATCAAACCACTGAGTGGCAAATGCTAAACATACGCTGTCGGTGATGTTGTAGAACTTCATCAGACACTTCAAGGTGGCAGATACAATCGCACTACACAGAAAAACCCAAAAGGTAATGTTACAATAATAACATTGACCCTAATAATAGTGTTTCAAGCCGAACATCCACTTGCAGTTTCAAAAACCAAGTATACTGAAACTTGAATAATATCATACATTGTGTTAAACTGCAAATCAAAGAGGCCATGAATGAGCTTGAAAGAAACTATTAATGTTCATTTAGGTTTGTAGTCAACGTTCAACTCACCTACTGCCAGCTAAACCCTAGAATTCAGAAACATATTACAAAGTTATTCATCAAAATAAACTCTAAACTCTAAGTAGACAACAACTTAATAACATAAATTAGTCTCACCACTTGACGAGGAATGTTTGTGTCATACTTGAGAGTAAAGTTCTGCTTGGACAGAGCAATGCTGTTAGCATAAAATACACACAAGTCTGTGTTAACGGAAAAAAGTTCATTTTCATGACAACTTGTGTTTATAAATTAACTGCAGCATCTCACCCTTGTTCAGAGCAGAACTGGTAAAACTTTTTACAGGTGGCTTGTAGAAGTCTCAGACCTCCCAAATACCTGGAAGATAATTAAATAAATGATATTAAACACAATAATTTTTGTTGTACCAAAAACCTGTTACAGGTAAAGCAATGAAAAATCCGAGATAAATGATTGGACAAACCCCTCTTTCCAGCTGATCCGAAAAAGATCCTGCAAGCTTCCGAATTCTGTGGGATCGTTCAGAGGATGAGGTAGAAGGACCTTGATGAAATTAATGAGATACGTGAAAAACTTCCTCGTGTGTTTGATATCTTATCTGAATCTCTTCTTTCTGATGAGACGTTAAACCGAGGTCATTAAAAATCCCATGACACTCATCGTAAAGAGTAGGGGTGTAAACCCGGTGTCCTGGCCAAATTCCCACTGGCCCTTTTCTATCATGGGCTCCCAGTAATCCCCATCCATTGATTGGTTGTATCTCTCTCTCCTCTCCACCTGTAGCTGGTGTGTGGTGAGCGCACTGGCGCCTTTTTCCTGTGGCAGCAGTCGCATCATCCAAGAGGATGCTGCACACTGGCGGTGGTTGAGGAGAGACCCCCCCACATGATTTGGGTGTATGGCTATCCATACACAGTAAAGCACTATATAAAAATTCCTCATTCATTCTTATTTACCAGAGTCTGGCTCTCCATGAGCGTGACCTCAGCCCAGAAGTTAGTGATGGTCATAGCAATGGTTTTTCCATTGAAACCATCAGAGGGGTTCCCCATGAGTCCAACCCTGTAAGTCAACACACAGTGATGAAAAGTAGGAATTTGTGGATACCAGCTAATGTGTTCTGCCTGACCTGGCATACGAGCGGCATGTAAAGGGTTTAGACGGGGACAGCTGCTGCTTTGAAGAATAGTGTGCGAGCCATTTCGTGTAATCAGACAGACCCTGTAATAACAGATGTTAAATTTGCCCAACGTGTATTAATGCAAAATTAATGTATAGATAGAATGATGTGGTCCTGTTCACACTTTAAATTTAATTCAAGGATGCATTTCACAAAAAGCGCTATTTATAATATTACAAACGTTTTGAATTTCAAATAAATTATGTCCTTTAGAACTTTCCATTCATCAAAAAATCCTGGGGAAAAAAACAAAAAACTGTGAAGTCATGAATATTAGTGCTGGGCAATCAAAACCAAACTACCTAATATATGTGTGTGTGCTGTGAACATTTATTATACATACATGCATACACACACATGCATGTATACATTTAAGAAAAATGTGTCATGTTTACATATTATATTTATATAGGACACACACATATATTATGTAAACAAAAGCTGTGATTAAGCACAGTTAATCATTGCCCAGCACTAATAATATACCAAATTGTACCCACCACTTGTCCAATTAGTTGAAATCCTGTTGGTAACTTCATCCCATAAACAGGAACTTTCTCCTCGTTTATTAGCCATTCCTACAACCAGTAAACATCTAAAGTCACACAAAACAAAGGCTTGATGCTTTACGTTTTTCAATTTAAAGGGAACTTAAACACTGACCCAAAACTTGCCAAAAGTTCTGTTATTAACGTCTGGGTGTTGAATGAGGAATTCAGAGATGTATGGTAAGGACTCTTTGCGCAGACAGTAGAACACCACGCTGGCCAGACGAGAAGCGGTGATGCCCTCTTGAGGCTTCTCAAGGAATCGCGTGACCCTGGTGACAGATTCAATTAAATTTAGAGGTTTATAGTGAACGCTTAAACTGAGGTGTCCAATCCTCCTCCTGAATGAACACTGTCCTGCAGAGTTTAGCTCCAGAACCAATTGAACACACCTGAACCAAAGACTTTAGAATTACTAGAATCATCCAATTAAGCTAAACTCCGCAGGATCTTGGCCCTCCAAGTACCAGCATAGGACACACCTGGTTTAAATATTTAATTATCACTTTTATTTTTAAATTACAACAATTTTATATATATGCATGCTTATTTTGTATACAGTACAAAACATAAACAGATATTTGTCTGAATTTCTCTGTAACTATTTTTGGTATGTTTATTATTCAATGGTTGTGTCTTATGTCTATTTTCTGTATCCATCTGTTTACAATTTACAATGCCAAAAATATATTTCCATTCCATGACAAACTGGATAGACTAAACCATGTTATTTAGAGTACACGAACCTGCCATGAGACCCTGAATGATTAATACCATATAATAACATATCAGAGGATAAAACTAGAACGTGTCACGTCTCACCGGTGGGTGTTTGGACAAACTTCAACAATTCCTCTGGTGTAGCTCTTCTCTCCTGACTCCAGCTCATAATATATAGCAAGCTCTCCAGGCTGAAGTATTAAACGCAGGTAATGAGAATAAGAAGCGAGTAAAAATTACAGCAATTATTTCAACAAGGTAAATTAGTGGATGGTGGTAAATAAATACATTGCGTGTGTGCAGTATGAGCATCCAGTAAATGCGGTCATTAATGGGTATGGCGCAAGTAGGAAAGTACAAATCAGTATGGACCTGGCTGGGTCACTGTGTATGACATCTCACCCACAAGAATAAACTTAACAAAACAGTCAATAGGCTGAGTCTCTCTTACCTTAGATCTGAAAAAGCGAATTACTTGTGCGATATCAAAGTTCTGATCAGAACAAAGCATGTCTCCAGCAATCTGCAAATGCAATATGTAAATTCACAATTTAAAACTATTTAAGATTTAAAAGAATAAACAACAAAAAATTCCCAAATTAGGTTTTCTTCATCGGAACAGATATAGAGAAATTTACAAATGGATCCTCAGCAGTGAATGGGTGCCGTCAATTCAAAACATGAAATAAGCACTGTTTATGAGCAAAAACGGTTTGAAAATAGCTCTCTGATTTGAGATGATAAGAGCGGATTAACTTTTTCCCTGGAGGAAGCATTATGACGGATTATGTCCTCGTATTTTGGCCACAAGTAACTAGAATACAATCACAATAGATTTGTATCTTTAAAAAATATATTTTCCCTTTATAAGGCACTAATTTATATTATGGATTACTTGAGAATTATTGTGATATTTTATTCTGATGGCAACTATTCACTGTAGAGTAAGGGGTAGGCAAATTCAGTCCTGGAGGGCCGGTGTCCTGCAGAGTTTAGCTTCAACCCTAATCAAACACACCTGAGGAAGCTAATCAATGTCTTCAAGATCACTAGAAAGTTACAGGAAGGTGTTTATGATAAGGTTAGAGCTAAACTCTGCAGGACACCGGCCCTCCAGGACTGAATTTGCCTACCCCTGCTGTAGAAGATCCTTTGGTGAGCAAGTGATTAAATAGTTTGTTTCTCCAAAAAAGTTCCAATGAAGAAACAAAATGATCTACATGTAGGATTGCCTGAAGCAGCAGTTTTTTCTTCTTCTTTAGAATAGGTGAAATAGGTTCTGAAAATAACCCATACCACCATGATGTCATCTTGTAGCTGTCGGCTTCGGATGGCCAACTCAAGATCTGTGACAGCCCCGAGTCTGTCATCCAAAGTTGTGCTGCCATCATTCACAACATTCTCCACTGGAAAGTCATTTGCTGTTGCCCACCGTTCATAGTGCTTGTATCTGAATTGAATACATTTTGAACCAATATACTATTTTAAGTAAGTTTAATGGGTGCTATTGTGTATCCTAAAAATTCAAAACAAACCACGCCTCCTGCCCTTATTTACAAAATGGAAAACGTAAACATTGCATAAAAAAATGGCAATGACTGCCAAATATGACTTACTTATCAGCATTTGTAACCAGATAGACTTCACTGAAGAGCTGGCGCCTAAGTGAGAGAGGGTAAATGTGTTGCATTAGTTTGCATGGAAAACACCTCTCACAATTACGCTAAAAGTACAGAACAACAAATATAATGACTCACGTGTTGACCGTTTCCCACCAGAAATCCAATATTTTCTTTCCCCCAACTCCAGGTAACAGAGCTTTGGGCACACCGGTCATATGAGCATACAGACCTGTAACATCAGTCTAGCGATACAGACACAAGTTTAGTGAAGCTCGGCATTTCAATGCAAGCATATTTTTATTTTTTTTTGCACACTTTCTCTTTCTATTTTTTTTCGTGTTCCCAGTATAAATTTAACACGCGTCACTAAGGCTACACGAGCGCTGGTTGCAAAACCACACCAAGTTAAGAAATCATAACAGCTTTTTGCAGCTCATGTGAAAACGTTTATATCAGTTGATTTACCTTGATCTGTGTCTCTAAAATCGTGCCGTGCCCTGCAACTAAAAGTATGCAAATCATTGTTTAGAATAATTAGTTATTAGAAATTGCAACGCATGAACATTTCATCTCAAGGTCTGTGGAAAGTCCATAGTGCAACTAATAACACGGTTACAACCGGAAACCCTGCAAATCCTTAAAGAGACAGGCTTCTTTGTAATATGGCAAGCCGTTTAAACATTCAACTATTTACACGAACCCGTTTCTGTACTACGATTTTTATCTTAAGCACTAGCAAATGTTCCAGTAGTGACTAGTTACTTAATAGACAAAACCTCAAATGTCACTAGTAATAGTTTGCTTAAAAATGTTACTAGTTTTAGTTTAATGAGTAATACTGACTGGTCAGAATGGCTATTTTATATGAATCAAGTGAAATACACACTCGGATGTAAATCATTGTGTCTACTTAAAGGGTTAGTTCACCCAAAAATGAAAATTTTAAGCGTCCAAGATGTAGGTGACTTTTAACTTTAACCGTGGCAGTCTGGTAGTCATTTAATGGAAGTGGATGGGCACCAAACC
>JAUMHQ010000022.1:1187599-1202790 GCA_032361165.1 Enteromius paludinosus | reverse complement strand
GTAAAATAAAATTACAACATAACACGGGCAACACATGGAAGGTGCGACAATTATGTCAACAAAAACTTATTTTAATCATTTGACAGCTCTAAATTATATATAATTATAATTATTTAAAATAAGAATTATTTTTATGGATTATTTCTAGATTTGTTTTATTATTATTATTATTATTATTATTTAGAATGTATAAATATTTTAAAACCTAGATATAATAAAATAAATTATAAATTTATATAAAAATATTAAAAAGTAAGAATAATATTTTGCTAATTTCAGTTGATAACTAGTGGTATTATTATTTATAGTAATAAGAATATTTTGGTAAATAGACCTTGTCCTAATGTACAGCTCCCCCTGTGAGCTTAATGAGGAGAAATTATAATAATGTGGTTGTGATTTAGATCAGTTTCCCTTCGGATCCTTTAATCCGGGAGGTTTATCTTTCTGTGAGAATATGAATGAAGGCAGTCCAGCAGTGAAAGAGCTTGTCAAAGGAGCTGTCGGTTACATCATCTTTAAGACCAGCCGAGCTTGACTTGTTTCACGTGAGCCTGTAGAATGCATGGCGAGATTGAGCTGCGGATTGCTGGAGGATTACTAGTCCAGATCCACAACAAAAATAAAAAAATGGAGAGATGGGTGCAGTCTCATGAACAATAACAAAGCAGCTTGAGGGCAGTGCTCAGCCTAAAGCAAGACGCTGGCGTCTTTACGTCACAGAGAGATTCAGTCTAAAGCTGAAAGTTAAGGGGAATACAGCAGCAGTTCAGCGCCGCAGCTCAGCTCAGCACTACGTCTGTCTGTGAGCGAGGGATACGCCGCCAAACTGGCTGACCAGGACGGTTGGGAATGCTGGGATCAGTTGATCCACCTCCAGCTGAGCAGCTCAGGAGACTTCTTGCCCTGTGAGACACATTGGGTGTACTTAAATTAGTCTTCTCAGGGTAGCATTTGGCACGTTCCCTTCAGCGGAAGCTTTGCTTTTTTTCTTTCTCATTTTTTATACTTTTATATACAGTTTTCCTGCTCTTTGCTCGAACATGTTTGGATGTATTTATGTTTTTCCTATTGTAAGATGCATTTTTGCATACATGCATTGTATGCATGCAAAAATTGTGTGCAGTGGACTGACGCCTTGTATCACCTTATTCATTTTTGACTACATGATTTTTGGGATCGACATGGGTTTTAAGGGTTTTTTTGTGTTTTGGTGGATTAGGAATTTTGCTTTTGTAGGATTATGATTTTTTTTTGTCAAATGTACTATTTAATGATGTCACCTAAAAGTCAAGCCCTGTTGCCGAACCTGCCCTCTGAAGTCCAGGACAAGTGTCTCAACACTGGCTGTTTGTCTGCTGTCACAGGTGATGCTCAGCGGGTCGAGATGCCACGGAAAGACATGGAGGTAATCATGGGACAAATGGTTGTTCTGGAGGCCTGGTACACCCCCACTACCTCCATCGAGAAGAACGCAGTCATCTGGACCTTCATGGCCAATCACTCTAAACAAGTGAGAATGTTTGCAACTGTATTATTTAATTCTTATCACATACAAAATTTGTACAACACAATTATACAGTATTAAATATAATATAAAATATTACATGATAAACTAATTAATTTATTAACAATAAGTAATTAAATAGATATATTTAACTCAAAATCTTGATATTCAATTTTAAAATTTGTCCATAATATACAGTATCTCTTGAGGTATATATACAGCAAATATTGTCTGAAGTCCTGTTAATTATTTATTCATAAAAATCAATTTAATCTATATAAATTTAAATCAAAAAACTTAAAATAATATTTATTCATGTTATATATTGTTATGATTTCTGTCACTGTTCCCCTGTCTGGTGTTCTGTGGACTTTTATTATGAAGTGTGTCTCTGCGTCTGTGTTCCCTTGTGTCTGTGCTCCTTTACTCAACTGTTTGTTACCACAACAACTCATTAGCTCCTCCCCCTTTAAATCATTATGTCATTATCTCGTGTACTTAAGGTCCCGTTTATGATCCAGTCCCCGCTGAGTATTGTGAGTTTTTCTCTGTATGAAGCGTTTTCCTTGTTCTGTGTTTGGATTTCACTGTGTACCGGCCCAGCCTTGCCTTTTTGGATTATTGTTCTGTTTTGCCCCTTTCCGGACTCTGTTTGCCAACTGACCGACCCGGCTTGTATTCTGGACTATTCTTGTACATTGCCTTCTCTTTACCTGTTTGCCGTTGTTTAGACCCTGCCTGTTAGACCTTGATTATTGATTAAAGCTAGCAAAATGGATCCTTTATCTCACACATGTACAGTATGTATGGCTAGTTCATTAATAGTGCTTTCAAACAATTAACAATTAATTAAATTAAATATATACAGCAAGTTCAGTCCTGGAGGGCCAGTGTCCTGCAGAGTTTAGCTCCAACTTGCCTCAACACCGGCTTTGAAGTTTCAAAGTATATTTAGTAAGAGCTTGATTAGGTGCTTCAGGTGTGTTTGAGCTAAGTTGGAACTAAAATCTGCAGGACACCGGCCCTCCAGGACTGAACTTGGTGACCCCTGATATACAGTATCATATCATAATATGTGTTTATGTTTTATATCTTGATGTTACATTTTAAAAATACAAAATGTCCATGTTATTGTCACAAACAGCGCCTCTGTGGCCCTCTCCGAATGGCCGCAGCGGGAACTTTCACCCGCATTCTAGTTTCCACCTGGACCCTTTATGCCCACGAACCTTGACAAGTTCCGCCTCGGGTGTTTCGCAGTTTCACTCTGATTATCCGCTTTTATAATGTGTAGATTTTCTCCATACCATCGCGAAGTCTTATCTGCCAATGGTGATATTACTGAGCGTTTTCTCCCGTGTTTGCTTCCCTGTATATGAACCCGGACTGTTTATCCCATGTATGATTCCTGCCGCCTGCCTTGTTGACTATTGCCTGCCTTGTGACTATTCTACTGAATTATCTGTGACATACCTGTCTGCCGTTGACGGTACCTCCTGCCTGTTTGAGATTCTGATTAAAGTCTTGCGAATGGATCCGAAGCCCCATGTTACAGAAGACTTCGCCAGATCAGGATCCAGCAATCCAGCGTTGTTTCTGAAGTGTCTCGCTAGGCTTACGTGCTCATCGCACACCATCAGCAGCTGGATAAATTAACTGCTATGATGGAGGACCTCATATGATTGTTGCAGGCACTCACCGTAGCAGTAAACCAGTCCAATGACCAAGTTAGCTCACCCGTGGCGGCCGCCATTTCACCTCCTCCCGCTGCTTCCCTGGCTCCGACCAGCTCATCACGTTTATCACTTCCTGAGAAGTATGAGAGCTCTGTAGGCAAGAGCAAAGGTTTTCTCATGCAAAGCGCCATTTATATAAATTCTCAACAACAGTGCTTTCCCTAGTTTGCTCGCTCCTTATGGGAAAAGCATTAAAGTGGGCTACGGCGCTCTGGGAGGGACAACAGATGACGTTCCCCTCATATAAGCACTTTTCAAGAAAGTTCAAGGAGGTGTTTGATCATGGTGAAGGAGGCCGAGGAGGAACTATTGAACCTTCGTCAGGGGTCTACCATCTGCCAACTGAACTGTCTGAACTACCCTCAAAGAAATCCACCTAACACGTCCGACACGACTCCAGAGCCCATGTCCCTGGCAGACATACCTGAGCCATATCAAGACCTCCACCTGGCCTTCAGTAAGACCAAAGCCACTCTGCTGCCTCCCCACCGCGATACAGACTGCGCTATTGAGCTCATGCCAGGAGCCTTGCCCTCTAGAGGCAGAGTATTCTCCCTGTCCCAGCCAGAGACCCAGTGTATGCAGCAGTACATAAAGGAGGAGAACTCAAAGGGCTTTATCCAAACCTCCACCTCACTGGCCTTGGCTGGCTTCTTCTTCGTCAAAAAGAGGGACGGATCCCTTCGGCCCTGTATAGACCACCAAGCCCTAAACGAAATCACCATTAAATACCGCCATCTGCCCTGGAGCAGCTCTGCTCAGCTCGTATCTTTACCAAGTTGGACTTAAGGTGTGCATATAATCTCAGCCTTCTCTACAACTATCGGGCATTTTGAATACCCAGTGATGCCCTTTGGTTTAATTAATGACATTTTCCGGGACATGCTTAATGTTTGTTATCGTTTACATTGATGATATCCTTGATGACACGTACAAGCTGTCCTCCAAAGACTAGCTCCAAACTCCAAAAACTCCAAAGCATCAACTCTATGCAAAACTCCCCAAGTGTGAATTTCAACTATCTACCGTTTCCTTCCTGGGATACATTATATGGCTTTACTATGGACGACAACAAAGTGTCAGCAGTCCCCAGACCCTCAAAGATCTACAACGCTTCCTGGGGTTTGCAAACTTTTATAGGAGGTTCATCCACGGCTTCAGCCAGGTAGCCACCCCTAACCTCTCTCACCCGTAAGGGCGCCAACAAACTGGACCCCTACCAGTGTTAAAGCCTTCCAGGACCTAAAAACCTGCTTCACCTCTGGCCCCATTCTGCAACACCCTGACACCAATAAGCAATTCATAGTGGAGGTGGATGCATCTAACACGGGTATTGGAGCCATCCTTTCCCAGGACCACGGGAGTCCAGCTAAGTTGTATCCATGCGCTTTTTACACTCGGAAACTCAACCAAGCAGAGCACAATTATGACGTTGGGGACAGAGAACTTCTAGCTTTGAAAGCGGCATTGGAGGAATGGAGGCATTGGTTGGAGGGCTCCACCACCCCGTTTCTCATACTCACAGATCACAAAAACCTGGAGTTTATAAAAAATGCACGATGCCTCAATGCTCGCCAAGCACGATGGTCCCTGTTCTTTTCATGGTTCCACTTTCAGGTCATCTACCAACCCTGGTCTAAGAACGGCAAGGCAGATGTGCTCTCTAGACAAGACAAAATGATTATACTCAGACTGGTGACCCCTGATATACAGTATCATATCATAATATGTGTTTATATTTTATATCTTGATGTTACATTTTAAAAATACAAAATCTCCATGTTATTGTCACAAACAGTGCCTCTGTGGCCCTCTCCGAATGGCCGCAGCGGGAACCTTCACCCGCATTTTAGTTTCCACCTGGACCCTTTATGCCCACGAACCTTGACGAGTTCCGCCTCAGGTGTTTCGCATTTTCACTCTGATTATCCGCTTTTATAAGGTGTGGATTTTCTCCATACCATCGCAAAGTCTTATCTTATCTGACACGCAACCATCCTCCATCATTCCCTCCACTCTGATCGTTGCCCCTGTTCAGTGGGATATTATCGCTGAGATCTCGGACGCCCAGCATACAGATCCTACTCCACCAGAGTGCCCTCTTGAATGAACTTATGTACCCACCACGCTACTTCAACATCTCCTCACCCTGATTCATGAAAACCCCATTACAGGTCACCCTGACATCCTAGCTACCCAAGAACTCATGTCCAACAAATTTTGGTGGCCCACCATGAACCAGCAGATAACCACATTTGTCAAAGATTGTATCATTTGCAACAAGACTAAATCCCAACATCAACGTCCTGCAGGCCTCCTACAGCCCTTGCCCATCCCAGAAAGACCCTGGTCTTTTTATTACAGAGTTACCCCCCTCAAACCATAACACTACCATTTTGACTTTTATCAACCGTCTCATCCCACTCCCCAAACTGCCTACTGCCTGGGAGACCGCTCAAACACTCCTCAATCAAGTCTTCCATTTTTATGGATTACCCAAGGACATAGTTTCGAGGCCCCCAGTTTACCTCGCCAGTGTGGAAAGCCTTCTGCTCTTAGCTGAACATAAATGTCAGCCTGACGTCAGGATATCAGCCCCAGTTCAATGGGCAGGTCGAAAGACTAAATCAAGAACTGACTAAATTCCTTCGTGCATCTGAATCAATCTGACTGGAGCGAATATCTCCAATGGGCAGAATATGCCCAAAACTCTTTAAAGAAACCCTCCACCCAACTGACCCCATTCCAGTGCGTTCTAGGCTTTCAGCCTCCATTGTTGGCCGTGGTCTGGGGAACCCACCAACCTCCCAGCAGTAGACTCTTGGCTAGAAAGGAGTGAGGCCTCTTGGGATACCGCCCATCCCAACCTGCAGTGTGCTATGCATCAAGTGACCCGCCAAGAGAATCGTCTCCGGAGGAAGGCGCCACAGTACCAGGTCAGCAAGTGGGTCTGGCTCTCATCCAGAGATCTTCGGGTTCACCTCCCTTTGCAAGAAACTCAATCCAAGGTACGTGGGTCCCTTCAAAATCATAAAACAAATCACTCCTGTTGCTTTCTGTTTACAATTACCATCCATTATCGCATCTCACCCACCTTTCATGTCTCTCTATTTAAGCCGGCTGCGGACCCAGGAGGAGAGGGGGACCAGGCGAGTCTGCTCCCGCAGAGACCCCTTCCCTTTGTACCTGACGGAGAGGATATAAATCAGGTGAATCAGATCCTGGACTCTTGGCGCCGAGGTGGTGTACTCCAGTATCTCATTGACTGAGTGGGGTACGGTCCCGAGGAGAGGTCATGGGTTAACCAAGGACATTGTAGACCCTCAACTCACTTCCACTTTCCATCAGGACCACCCAGAGAAACCGACCCCTCTCCCCCGTGGAAGACCTCGGTGCCGAGGAGTAACTCACTTCGGGAGCCGCACGCGGGGTGGAGTGGGGGGGTATCTGTCACAAACAGTGCCTCTGTGGCCCTCTCCAAACAGCCGCAGCGGAACCTTCGCCCTGCGTTCTAGTTTCCACCTGGACCTTTTATGCCCACGTACCTCGGCGAGTTCCGCCTCAGGTGTTTCGCATTTTCACTCTGATTATGCAGACTTTCTTTATAGCATCGCAAATTCTTATCTGCCAGTGGTGATATTACTGAGCGTTTTCACCTGTGTTTGCTTCCCTGTGTATGACCCCGGACTGTTTATCCCGTGTTCGATTCCTGCCGCCTGCCTTGTTGACTATTGCCTGCCTTTTGACTATTCTACTGGATTATCTTTGATATACCTGTCTGCCGTTGACTGTACCTCCTGCCTGTTTGAGATTCTGATTAAAGCCTTGCGAATGGATCCGAACGTCTCTGACAGTATGTTACAGTTATATATAATTAATTTTACAATAATAAATAGTTCAATGTGTATATGTTACATATTTATTTACCCATAATCTTGATATTGATTTTGGGACTACATGTATGAGCTATCCATTTCCTGTCCTACTTTGCTGTCGTTTTGAAAAAAAAATAAATAAATAAAAAATAGGGATGGATTACATGATAGAACAATCTGTTATCCTCCATCAGCAGACTAATAAATTACATGAACCTGACATGTCAGACCCAGTTCACTCAACAGATGGCTTTCACGTTAATGTCACAGAAAGAGTATGGAACACTTGAAAGGTCAAAGACTGCTTATGAAAATACACGTGAATTTGATGGATGGGCGAGAAGTGGATTAACTCTAGCCGTTATCACTGAGGCTTTTAGATTGAGATGTAAATGTCAGCTAATACAACGGAGGCATGATGATGTGTCAGGTTATACCGTATGCATACATGTGTATGAATGAAATCTGCTATCTGGTCTCAAGGCATAAATGTACCTTTGTGCACTTTTTAGCGAGACAAGAAATACGTACTGATAAGTACATATCACTGCAGTTTACAAAAGCAATGAACACTAGAGGCAATAAAACTCTTGACACCTTTATTCCTTTTTAAACAAATTTACAGAGTTTCAAAGAATAAAGCATAGTTTTTGTATATTTACCAGAAGAATATCATGTTATGACTTAAAAAAAATATTAATACGCAGGGATATTTGCTTCTGAATGTTAGCATCACACATATCCAGCTTATATCTACGGGTTTTATAGATGGTAGCTTTACTCGGTAGCTCACAGAGTACAGAGATATACTTGAGAGGCGAGGAGCTCTGGTCTAAATCCTGTGTAACTACGGTTTGAGAAAACAGTTATCAGTTAGTATCAAATGCGTTTTTATATCAGTTTTGCATTTGTTAACACTATTGGGTATGTTTCGGTTTGGATTTGGTGTAAGGCATATTTCCAACATAACAGAGCATTAACTTTTAGCGACAGTCCACTGATATTTCAATTCTGAACCACCACAATACATACCTATACAGGTCTCAGCGCAATAAAAGGTTCACATATTGAAACTGTGTTTTAGCAACACTCAGTGAACATTTCTCTTTGAAACTGCGGTTAAATGTTCAGTAAGGTACGTAAAAGTGGCGTTGCACAAAAGGTGCACTGAGGTTCATATATAAACATGATAATCTTTAGATTATCTTTAGTATGACAGATTACCTCCATTAATACCTCTCTGTGTGTTTTTGACCGTAGGTCATCTCCTACTTCTCAGGACAGATTGGCATCGGGAGCACTGACTTTCGGAGGCGGGTGGGTTTTGCCATGTCGATGCCCTCTGCCAATCTGTCCATCTACATCAATAACACGCAGGAGTCTGACTCTGGGCGCTATCACTGCCACGTTATCATTCCTGGAGCTCCAGGCCTGTCTGGAGAGCTGCACCTCAATGTTAAAGGTACATTGGCTAAGTATATTGAGATATTCGGGGCATTTAACTGTCTGTCTCATGATTTCTTTTTCTCTTCGTCATAGTTCCTCCATCCACGCCTGTGTGCTCTATGACAGGAAATCCTGTACTAAGTGGCAATGTAACACTGAGCTGTAAATCCAGCTATGGCAAACCTGTTCCTCAGTACAAATGGACCAAAGCAGCTCCTCTTTCTGAGGTCTTCTTCTCTCCCATGCAAAGTGAGTTTGCATGTTTGCAGTTGATTCTCTTTTTTTTTTTTGTCTGAGGATGATTTAGGAGCTTTTGTGGATGCATTGAAAATCATTTTTGATTTAATTAAGGTTTAATTTGCTGTATGGTAGATATATTTTGACTGGTTAAAATGTGATTTAAAAGCCAATTTATTCCTGTGATGGCAAAGATGATTTTTCAGTCACATTATCCTTCAGAAATCATTTAAATATGCTGAATTGTTGCTCAAGAAACATTTCTTATTATTATCAATGCTGAATATTTTGTGCTGCTCAATATTTTTGGTAAAAACCATAGTGGAAATCTTAGTAACACTTTATTTTAAGGTGTCCTTGTTAATGTATTTACTATTATAATAACAATAAATTATGCATAGTTACATTGCAAGTAACCCTGAACCAAATCTTATTCATATTCATATTTATAATATTTATTAATCGTATTCCTAACCATATAGTAAGTACAAGTAGTAATTAATAATACTCAGCACTTAAATATATAATTATACTGTAACAATGACACAAAAAAATAACATTAGGAAATATATTCAAAAATAGTCACTTTAAATGGTAATAATATTTTCCAAAATAAGAGTTAAAAAAATGCAGATCCCAAGCTTTTGAACGAATGTATGACTGTTTAAAATAGGTTTTATTTTTGTTATTATTGTATGATTTTAAGAGACTTTTTTTCCTCTCTGTGCTTGATCTGATGAAATTGGTTGGATAGGAAGAGTGCAGGCATCATTTATCACTAATTTAGCACGTCTCTCTCTCTTTGGCTTGAGGAGAGGTGGAAATAGCTCGGTTACCCTTAGATCAGCCAGAGAGACACATTCCCATCTGCCTCTAAACACGACAGGTTTGACCTTGACTGAGTGCCAGGAACATCTTACATTTCTACTGGCATGTTCCCTCAAGTCCGTATCACACGATACAGAAAGCACAACATATTACAGTTACAGAAATAGAACATTTGCATTAGCGTCCAATACGTTTTTTCCCAAATATATCACGATGTTTTCTGTTGACATGTTCGTTCCGATCAGCACAAATCTTTAGTCGAAATACACGGCTGTGCCAGCTGTTCACAAAAGCTGGCTTATACTTATCAACCATGCAGCAAATTTCCTCCTTGATCCCAGGCACGTGGGTCTCCCAGTTAGAGAGTCCTGAGGCAGGCGTATCATGTTTTCTCCTGGTCATCTGTCTTCCTCTCGCCCTCACTCTGTCACTCTCATCTGCCCATTCACAGAGTGGAGGTCCTGCCCCCAGCCCGTGCTTGTGCTGGGATACCTGGGTAAGGGAATAGACCCTAGGATAGAGAAAACTCCTTTAGATAGACTCTCCAGAATGCGGTTCACTCTTACAGTGTTGTTTTGTTTATTCCTCAACCCTTGTTAGTTAAGGACTGCTAAAACTTACTTAAAACGTTTTTATAAACAATTTTACTCAGCAATGATGTAATAGTTTTTTCAAAAGTGACATTCTTAAAGGAATAGTTCACCCAAAAATGAAAATTCTGTCATCATTTACTCAACTTCAAGTAGTTGTTAACAGTTTCTTTGTTCTGCCGTTTTTGGTCACCATTGACTTCCATAGTATATTTCCCCCCTACTATGGAAGTCAATGGTGATCCAGAACAGCCATCTGAGTCTTCGTAAAATCACTGTTAAACTATTATACGATATCAATACATAGAAATATGTTGGAAATGTTGCTTAGCAGGGTTTGAATCTGCCTAGGCTTATTTCCCGTGTATCATGCTCTTTATATCATTATTCTGTGAAAAATCTAATTTACACACTATTGTGAGACCCACAGCACCTCTAACCTTCACAGAGAAAGTGTTTTACAATCTGCACAAAAACAACAAAGGACAAAAAAGCTTAAAGCCTGATAAGCATTTTTAGCAATCAGCCATTTGTATCAATGTGTGTCAGTGAGATTAGAGTGATTCAATATCCAAAGCATGTCAGTCTAAAAGCATATTAAACATCATCCTTCCCCTTTCATCTTTTTTGTTCCCTCCCATTGTTGAAATTATGAATCGTGCGCTGCTGTGCTATTTGTGTGTCTTGTTAGAAAGCTAAAATCAGTCCTGTGTCTCGTAGTTTAGGAGCAACACAAACTGAAGGTTTTTCTGAACAGACCATAGAAGTGTTGATTTTTTTATGAAGCCAATCATTTTAAGTGAGACTTCATTAGTATAAAAGTGTATGTGAAATCTGTAAAGCTCAGACTGGGGTCCCTGGGCGTCTGGCCTCGGCTCTGGGTCACTGAGGAATTTGAGTTTGGCTGCTCATCACTGCAGGCCAATCAGTGTTTGGACAGAAGCTACAGCAGCAGATGGTCCACGCCAAGCTCTGCCAACACTGCAATAATGGCAGAAATGTAATGTTTGTTCTCTGTCTTGATGGTTTTAACTTCTCGTCTTTATTGCCAGCGTCATGCAGTGAAAATAGGCGTAGTATTGTCAACATAACTCTAGCCAAGTCGTTAACACATATGTCTCTTATATGTGCCAGTCTACGTTCTCTCATAATGGGGATTTCCCTTATATTTATCGTCTGTCATATTTCATATAAGGGTGTTTCTACAACTTCGCCAGCTATACTGAAACTGCAAGATTGTTCGCTTTTTCTTATATGTGACCCTGTACCACAAAACCAGTCATAAGCGTCAATTGAAATTTATACAATTATATTATATAATCATTTCGACCCATACAATATTTTTGGCCATTGCTACAAATACACCCGAGCGACCGTTTTGTGGTCCAGGGTCACATGCGTACTAAAACGCATTTTATGTACAAATAAGATTTTTATTGTTTTGCCTTTTAATTTTAACGTATAAATAAAATGTTAATTTTCCATAAAATATAGCTGTCTCACATGATTTCCACCAAACTAAACTAGTTTGCACCTTTTTAATAAAGTTTTTACATTTTTATTATTTTATTACTCTGATGATCTCCTATGCAGTGTTGGAAAGGTTTGGAAATGTAATCGTGTAATAAAAATGTAACAAGTTTAAGTGTAATAAGTAGTGTAACTGTTTTCATGACTTCATTAAAGTTCATTAAATACCTTTTGATTACGTTTCTGAATTTCTAAAGATTGTTAATCAAGTGTTAATCTATTTCAAACATTTAAAGCACGCAGGGTAACTTTTACAGTAATGCTAAACACTGAAAATCAGACTTTAGCATCTCTTTTTACTTTGAGTTTAAATACAGATTCAAAGTCATAACATGAAATCCAATTTTTGCAGGACAGTAAACATCTAACAATGCTTCGGAAGAAATTAAATAAAAAAAGGATATACATAAACCCAAATAGGAAATAAAATATAATATTAATTATGACAATTACTGTAAAGACTGGAGTAACTGCTGCTGAATATTTTTAAATATATTAAAATATAAAACTTAAATTATAATAATAGTATTTCACATTATTACCGTTTTTCATAAATACAGCTTTAGTGAATATGATCCATATTTTGAATAGTGGTGTCTAAAATTTAACAATGTTTTTTTTTATTTAAAGAATGCATCAAAAGTACCTGTAAGTGAATAAACTCCCTCAAAAGTAGAAAAAGCTGTCACAACAGCTGAAAGATACAGAGGTGAACTATGTTGTTACAATGTTATTAATGTTTGATTTTTATTTTCAGATGAGAGGCAGGGCACCCTTCGACTTAGCAACCTCACCAAAAGCATGTCCGGCAAGTATGTTTGCCGCTCCAGCAACACGGCCGGGACTGACAGCTGCCACATCAATCTAGAGGTCTCCACCCGTAAGTATCTTTCAAAAAGATGGATGCGGCATTCTACAGATTTCAGCACTCACTAACAGTTAACAGTTCCTCTTATGACCACAGCTAACAATGCCTGGGTGATCGCCGGGGCCACGGTGGGCTCCGTGGTGGGTCTGGTAGCTCTAGTTTTATTCCTGATCTTCATCCTGAGGAGAAACCGTGACACAGAAGAAGAGATGGCTAATGATATCAAGTGAGCATAGCTTGTATTTCTAATATTTTTATATTAGGATATCTGCAGTGTTCAGGAGTAACTAGTTGATGTATGTTGATTACAAAATGATTACAAAATGAAAGTGATTACAAAGTTACCTTTCCAAATATCCGTACTTGATTTTTGCCTTTCATCCATAATGCTCCAGATTAGATGTATGTATTACAGCATCTGCTTTCTATTTCTTTAAGGGAAGACGCACAGGCACCGAAACGCGTCTCCTGGGCAAAAAGCGGTACAGGATCAGACATCATATCAAAGAACGGCACATTGTCCTCAATAGCCACCAGCCCTCCTGCACAGGACCCTCAGCATCCACTCCAAAATAACCATTACCCATACCCCCCTGGAGCCTCGGACACCGCCTCCATCCTCACCAACTCTGGAAGCACAACCACCTACCGCCTTCGCCCAGGGGAGCCCAACCCCCTACATGGCCTGCCTGGATACAACGCCAGCAGCACGGCCAATCACACACAACGCCACCATCATCGCCAACACAGTCCCAACAGTTGCCCCACACAGAGGACTGAGGGGCCTCAGCCGCAGCCGCAGACTACGCGGCCGCTTAACATGCCTATAAATACTGCCACCCTGTCCCGAATGGGTGCTGTGCCCATCATGGTGCCCACCCAGAACCACATCGGGTCACTGGTGTAACGAGACTAATAATGTGCTAATGACTAGCCAAATGTATGTGGGGAAGAGTGAATTACGTTAAAATACAGTTCCATGTCAAAAAAACACCTTTGATTTGTTTTCTAAAAAAAAGTATTATTAGATGAATCTGTGTTTTAATGCCTAAACACTCTGTGAAGTTCTTTTTGTCATCTTTACGAACCGTTTCGCTGACTGAGAACAGTGTTTTTCTTTTTCTTGTCAGTGTTTTATACGTTATGATGGAATGCAGACGTCCAGTTTCTGTAACAGTTGTGTTTATGGATTCCGATTTGTTCAGTTATTTAGAAATCCGGTTACATTTATGACAGCAATCTTTAGCGTCAGCCGTTCTTGTGCCTCTTGTGCCTCCGTTTCTCTCAGGAGTTTTCACTTTTTTCTGTCGAGGGGTTGACAGAATTCCGAAGCAGAGCAGGTTTTATTTCAAATGTAATTTTGTTTAGATATTCAGAGGGAAAAGGGATGACTGTGAAGTTGGAAACCAAACGAGAACCCTTGAAAATGTTGTTTTATGATGGATTATCAAACAAATAAATGCCAGGGTCTGCCATGCTTGTGTACTGAAGCAGGAGGATGATGTAAGTTACACAGAAGTGTCCGTTTTTTGTGTGTTCATGACAATGTATGAAAAACTAGCCTTGTGGTTTAATGACTTGAATATTGGAAGCAATGTTTTATGATTTTTGATAATAGTGTTAATGTTGAATGTTATTGTGAATGTTCTGGTTGGAACTATTGTTTACTCTGGAATTAAGACTTTTTACACTTATTTTGTTATTTTTAAATTAGCATTATATGAAACTGAAAGCATTATACAGTTACTGTCCACATGATGGAAGCAGAGATGTAAGAAACGGGCTCAAAGTGCAAAATTCCTTGGTGAGGTTCAAATGTTTAAGTTACCGTACTTTTTTTGACCACTTACCATAATGTTCTGCTTATTAAACCAATACAGAATTGCATTTAAACATTTCTTTAACCTTTCTGTTGGCATTTCATTGAACCAGCATTAAACTAATTTTATTAATAACAAATATCTTAATTATTGGACCCAGACACTTTATTTTGGCTTTTCTTCCACTTTTCTTCATTTAAAGTAGACTTGTTTGTCTAGGAGTTGTTAGATTGAGATCCCGGACGAGCCCCCGATTTCTATTATGGCCATAACAGATTTTTTTTTTGGTCACACTTTATATTAGGTGGCTTTAACTACTATGTACTTGCTTCAAAACATAAGTATAGTGTACTTATTGTGTTCATATTGTTGTATTACAAAACACTTCTGCTGCTATTGAGGTGGGATTCAGGTAAGGTTAGGGACAGGTTTGGTGGTATGGGTATGGGTAGGTGTAAGGGATGGGGCAACAATGTAATTCTAAAAGTAATTACAAAAATTAAGTGCTTTGTTAAGTTTACTTAATTAAATTGTATTAATTAATTAATTGAATTAAGTAATCTTAAATTAATTGAATTAGGTGAAATTAAGTCTTAGTTACTAATACATTAACACCTGGTTTCACAAACAGGGCTTAGCTTAAGCCAGGACTAGGTATAAGTTAAATTAAGATATTTAAGCAACTTTTACAAAAATGCTTTATAAGAAAATATTACATGTGTGCATCTTAACACAGAACAATGACACTGACATG
>JAUMHQ010000022.1:1169647-1187499 GCA_032361165.1 Enteromius paludinosus | reverse complement strand
AAAGAAGAGCGAAGAAACAGATACAGGATGTTCATTATTTTTTTATTTAATTCAACATATTTTAACATACAACTCTGTTAACAAACAGCGCACTTCTATGAGGTAGCTTGAACTATCAAGTAAAAGGAACAACATTTTTCCTCACTTTTGGACTTCCGTGCAACAGTAAATATATAAAGTGGCTTAAACAGCCAAATAAGTTTAATTTGTGCTATCTTGGCTGTAATGTCCTGCACCTTTGTGCTGTCACAGGGCATTTTTTGTCTCCTCTTCAAACTCTCAGGTTTGTTTTCCAACTCTTGCAATCCCAAGTTTACATATCTCACCGTTTGCTATGGCAATGTTTTAGGGCAGCACGATAATCATTGCGCAATATGTTTTACGCAGAGCCGTTGTTCACTGACAAGCTGTGCAAAATCACGCTGATAATGAACCCGAATTTGCGCAGCTCATCACTAAACAATGGCTCTGCGTAGTGAATGCGGCTCAATGTACAGTAAGACCGCCTTTGAGTGCTGATTGGGAGGTAACATCCGATTCCGATCGAGTCTTGAATCACGTGATCGGGCCCGACATCCATAGTTTTTTTTTATATGTTTTTTTTTTTGCACAATGTTGCTTTGTGCAGTCAAATAAGTTTGCATTGGTTTGTTTCGTGCATTCTTTTTTTTTGTTTGAAACGGTTAGGTTTTTGTAACCACAATGTTTTTCGCTAAATCGAATTTTGTTTTTACACCATTTTGCATCAAGAGACCACCAATTTCAATTTTGGGAAAGACACATCATAGCATAATATGCTCAATACTTTCTATTCAATGTACAGATTCTAGTTATATCACAGACATGAACACCCAGTCACACTGCGTAAGCTTATCTTAAAAGTTTTGTAAGAAACACTGGTGTTCATTGGTATTCAGACTGTCCCACTTATCCAAATGCGTCTTTGTTGGGGCAGGTGCTGTCTGGCCTCACAAGGGCAGAAAGTCTGACAGCACTGGTTTCCTGTAGCCGGCGATATTAGCATCCACTTGTGTATGGATCCTATGTGGGCAGTGGCTGTTCTTCCTTCCAGGACGGGTGAGAGGGTGGCCGGCTGCCCGCGCGTTCCCAGCAGGTGTCAGCCGGGCAGATGTACCCGCTCAGAGAACAGTAGTGACACTGTGGAGACGTTCAGGTCATCACACAGACCTCCTTCATCAGTACGGCCTTCACACTCGTCTCTCTCAGAGCATCCTGCCCACCCCCATAGTGGCCAGAGATCATTAGCTTCTGACACTAAGTACCAATCCAAACCACAATAGTGAGGCCTAGTGGTTAAAGATCTGAACTGGTAACCTTAGGGTTGCTGGTTTGAACCCACAATGGATCAGATATCATCACTGTACCCTTGAGCAAGAAATAATTAAGTTCTTTCAAAACAGTTCTTTCATGATTTGCTCATTCAAACCACTGTTAACCATTTAACAGGTTTTTACTGTAGCAGTTTTTTTTTACCATTAAAATCAAAGTAATTTTTTTTACAGTGTCTCTAAACACTTTTAATCATGAGATGTACCCACTATGGAGATCAACAGCAATTAGAAACAGAATATCTACACCAGCGGCTACACCACTGTGGCTTTCTAGATCTGTGTTTCAGAGTTTCACAGGTTCATTGAAGATTTTTGGCTGAGTAAATTTTCAAAAGCAAATGAGTTTGTAAGCACTCTATAGCTCAGCATATGAAATCTGTCTTCCTGAATCATTTTATTAAGGTATTATCAATTAGACATCAATCAGTATTTGAGAGCGAAGGTTGTTTGCTTGCCAGAAGCACAGAGAAAAATTGAGGTGTTGAGCGTCTAGTCACTGAGCTCTGTCCAGACCATCTGTTCTGTGGAAAGACCTTCAGACAAGTGCCTTCTGAAATATGTTTTCTGTTTGTCATTCGCAGTGTGAGCCCAAGATTTCCCAAAAACACATAGTGAGACGAGTCCAGAAAGTAGGGCAGGTGTGTGATGGAGTTTGTTTGTCCCTTAAAGCACCTTCAAATGTTTATCAAAAAGTATTGCTAAGAGAAAAACAGAGATGAAAAGGGTGCAAAGAAAGAAAAAAAATCAACTTTAAGTCAATATCAGGGATATGTAAAACAACATAGTGCCAGAATAGACTTGGTGGGATGCCTAAACATCTACTGTAGTTTTTATTAAGATTAGCTGACATATAGGATGTGTTGGATTAGAAAATAAATTGTGAAATTTACAATTTGGATTATTTAAAACTCAAATAACAATGTTAGATATGACGTATATGACTACAGCAGAGGTGGTTTATAGGGGATGAATCATCTTTCATCTTTCAGACTGTATTCATCTTTCAGATTTTATTTAAAAAATTGACCTGGCTCTTGTGTAATGGGAGTGAATCCATCATACAAATTGCTCCACATGGCACAGATACGGGTTAATAAAGGCCTTATGTGAATGGATGAATATTTGGAAGAAAACTATCCATATTTACAACTTTGTAAACTAATCTCTAGCTTCTGCTAACTGTTGTACATGTATTCACAGGAGATTGACAAATGAGGAAGAGATCAAAACAAAACGCTGATCAAGAATCAGTACTAATCAAGGATTGTTAAGAAAATTGTCAGAGTTTCAATTTAAGCCAAAAGGAAACTGGTCTTCCTTTGCTGTAAACAAAGCTTGGTTCTCACAAGAATATCATATTCTCATATTCCTCCTACCCCCCGGAGCAGTGTGTACTTTTTATAGGGCTTCAAAAGCTCGACCCCTATTTGCTGCTATTATAAGGCTTGAAAAAGCCAGGAGATTTTTCTTATATAACTCTGATTTTATTTGTCTTAAAGAACAAAGTCTTATACACCTAGGAAGGTGAGTAATTTTCATTTTTGAGCAAACTATCGCTTTATAGCACAAAGGTTTTTATTGGTTTTGCTTTCAGTAAAACCTAAAAGGTTTTTACTGTGAAAATTAATTAGCACTACCGCTAAAAATATAAAAACTAAAAAGAGATGCATGAAAAAATTGAATAAACTAGTCAACCTCAACAGCGGACTAGTTTGTGGGTGGATTAATCAAACATTTGATTTGATGCTGATCTCAGCAAGATTTTTTGGGCTATAAATTCTTCTCCCTTGTGTTTAGCCTGCAACAGATTGTAGTGTGGATGAAAAAGCTCATGGTAGGCACAGATGGACAGATGTTCAGAGGCATTAATTGCTTGCTTTGTTTGTTTTTCACCAGGTGTTTGCGCTGTTGAAAGCAAAACTGCTATAGGCTAATGGTGACCCACATGCAGAGGGAGTTTCATTGCTGAAAGTGCGCAATGCATTTTCCTAGAGACTTGTCTTAGCACTTGATAGATAGGTGCACGTAAATGTGATTATGCAGAATTATGCTGAAATGGAATGCTCATAATCATTTACAAAGTTCTGCATATCCATTGTAATTAGATGTACAGTATTGTTAGCAGTACAACACCATAGACTTTCATTAAAAATAAAGCCTGACTTACATCATAGAGACTTGAGATTATTAAATATTAAAGATTCTGGACTCAGTTGCCTTTGTTTCTCCTCCAGCGCCCCCTACGTTCACGGACACGCCACCGCAGTACGTGGAGGCGAGGGAGGGTGGCAGCATTACTCTGACCTGCACTGCCTTCGGAAACCCCAAGCCAGTGGTCACCTGGCTGAGAGAAGGGGATCAGCTGACCAGCAACAAGAAATACACGGTAACTGATTTGAATTCTTTTTAGTAATCAGCATTTTTGACTCAAAAAAAATATCTGAGCATCATAAAAACAAGATCAATGACAGTGTTAGTTCACCCCAAAATGTAAATTCAGTCATTAATTACTCACTCTCATGTCGTTTAAAACTCAGAAGACCTCCGTTCATCTTCGGAACACAAATTAAGATAGTTTTGATGAAATCAGAGAGCTATATGACCCTCCATAGACAGCAACACAACTGAAATGATCCCACATCCAGAAACATAGTAGATACATCGGTTAAACAGTCCATGTGACGTTAGTGGCCCAACTTCAGTTTTGCAACGTAACGAGAATTTTTTTGTGTAAAGAAAACCATTCTTCTCCCCTGAGTTACGTCTTTTGTGTATCACAACGCATACTAATGCTTTCCTCTGCTCTTGGCGTGAACAACCACAGATTACATTCACGATGTGAACGAGGCTGATTAAATCAAATACATTAAAACGAGTGCATGCTTCGTGTGTTGATACTCTCCGAAATTGCGGAAGACGTAACTATTCTTGTAGTGTTGCAAAACTGAAGTTGAGCCATTGATGTCACATAATTTCAGTTATGCTGCTGTCAACATTCATTTATGTTGCTGTTTCTGCCAAAAAAAAAAAACTTGGAAAAAATTTGGAATTCTGAGAAATTAATAAGAACTGTCAAATTACCTTTTTTCCAGTATTTCATGGTGAAATTAACTGAATAAACTGAAAAAGAATTCCTGATTGCTTTAAAAAGTTTTTCCTTTTTAAGAATTCGTATCTCGCAATTATGACATTTCCCCATCAGAATCGCAAGTTGTGAGATAAATCACAAATATGTTTATTACGCAAATTACATACCATGGCGGAGACAGTCTTTCATAATTTTCAACATTGATAAGAAGAAATGTTTAGAGCACCAAATCAGAACATTAGAATGATTACTGAAGTGACACTGAAGTAGTGATGTTGAAAATACAGTTTTGAAATCACTGAAATAATTTTGAAATATATTAAACTAGAAAATCTAATATTTCACTATATTAATGTGCACACCGTGGTATGATCTACTATTTTATCTATCTATAAGTATATTATCTAAATAAAATTATATCATATATTTTAATTTAAGACAAAACCAATTGTGTATGAGAAAACATTTTCGCTCTAATTTGAGCACTTTGGTTTTTGGTTAGCTGCTGCTTTAACAAAGTAGAAATTGACAATGTACTTTTGTCTCCAAATACAGCCAGTATGAATTTAGTCTAGCCTTGAATTTGATCCGCAGTGAATTGCACTGTCTCATTTTTCTTTTGGAAACGGAAGCATGAATCATCACTAGCTATTTGTAAGAAAAGACTCTGTCAGTCGGGGCCCGCGTCGGAGGTCTGACAGTTGAAGAGCACACGCCTGCAGTGGGAATGGAGAAAAACTGACAAGCGTGTTTCCACCTTCCACTGCATGCGGCCTGCGAGGGAGGAGGCGGCGCAGGATTTGACAGAACAGGCAGTCAGTCTGGCTCCAGTAGGCATCGCCTCTCAGCACATCAGAGGAGCGATCCCTGAGGAAACAGACAACTAAAAGACAAGAGAGACAGTGTAGCCGCTTCTGTCTTACATCTGAATGTTCACTTTCATCTGTTTTAGACCAGCCACCTGCACCGCCTTTGTTAGTGCTCGTGTTGTCCCGCGTTTCCCAGCATGCTTTTGGTCACAGCTAGCATTTACGCAAGATGTGTTTGAGTGCCATTTGCCGTATTCTGCCTGCCACTCTCGCTCACCGGCGATTGATGAACAGGAAGTGATGTCTGGCTGCTGTTTTTCCTTCGTGACCGCTCTAAGCAAGGTTATTCTCCAGCCCTGTGGCTCCTCTTCTCCTCCTTCACTCCACGGCACTGCAGTGTATTCCCTAAAGGTCACGTTTGTGATGTCTTGCAAGCGGTTTGACGGCTGAGGCGTGGCGATGGTGCAGAGCCTGTGAACTCCCACATAAAAGTATGTGCATGTCCTTAGCGTGTGCTTGCATTATATAACAAAACAGCAAACACACTAGTGTTTATTTGAAATATATTTTTACCTTTTCAAGCAAAACATTCAAAATTGTTATAAAAAAAATATATTTTATTGTGTGTGTGTGCATATATATATATATATGCACACACACACACACACACAATAAAATCTTTATATTTCTTTAGAGAATTAACATTTAAATTATCTGATAATCTGATATTAATAGAAACATAATTTATAATCATTTATTAAATCTAACAAAATTCATGTTACTTAGTATTTTGTTTCAGACGTTTTAATTTAATTGCTACATTTATTAAAAGCTAAAAAGTTTTTCAATTGAAGTGTTAATAAAATGATTATTAATTAGCATGTTATTATATTATCAATGACCATTTTTTATACACACACACACACACACACACACACACATATACATGAATTTATAATTTATACATGAAGTTATAATTAATTAATATTAAATCATTGTTTTAACTAAAACATTTTAAATAAAATTTAATTAGTATTACAGTCATATTCATACATAACTTAATGCTAAATTTGTATTTAATTAAATTTTTTTTATTAATTAGGTTATTATTATTTGTTTTTGTTATCAAATAAATTTTGCTAATTGAAATGCTTAAAACACCTGACAGATCTGACCTTAAATTGACCTTTTTTTGACTCCAAAACATGATTTCATGTCATAATGTTCATGAAACATGAATTTGGTTGCTCTGAGCACAGCAAATATCAAATAAAGTCAGTCTTACCGTTTTTATCCACTTTTAACTGTAATATTTAGTATCTCCACCTTCTGCAGCCACTTTAAGTGTACAAAAGTTTTTTTTGGTGGCCGTTGTACATTTAATCCGTGACTTTCTGCAGAACAATCCCACTCGATTTTTGTGAATGTGAATGCTGGCAGAGGGCTAGGAAATTCCACATCACATTTACTAAATTGCCCCATGCGCTGTGATTAATCTTGATTCGGCTGCAATTAGATTGTATCAAATCTATATTTAATTATTTCTTCTTCAGGGAGAAAGCACTCAGCTTCGGCTCATAAAAGCCATTCCCACTGCTGAGCAGCCACAGTCCCAGTCAGACATTTACTCAAAAGAAGTGTGTCGTGACCTCACCTTTGAGAACAGTGGTATGGAGGCCGGTGGTCCTCCATTATTTTCCCTGCTTCCATGGCTAGAAGTCAGAGAAATGGAGGAATGCGGCGAAGGAATACACACGCTAAAGAGCAAGAGGCACAGAAGTCTGGTCTCAAAGCGCAGAGCTTGTTTCTCACCCTGCCCTCCTCCACAGCAGTGTGTGTTTAAATAAAGCTCTCTGCACACACACAGTGTTTGAGAGAGTTTATTACCTGCTCTTGTCTGGGTCATCAGAGCGATGTGTCTGTCAGTGACAGGATGGTGATGGAACTGGCCAGGAGGATTGTGTCAGCCATCCAGCGGGACTTGACACATCTTGGGATATTGTGTGGGAGGAACAATAAGGCCAGTCTCCTCTGGCTAAAGCTATCAACGTGCAGGGAATAAGACTCGTCCCGCTCCTCTTCCAAAACATGCTGTCAGGGACCTGTGCAGGATTTCATGTCATCCGTGTGTTGTTTGGAAAGATGCAGCTGCACCTTCAGGCTCAGTTGGGGATGCAGATGTTTTTTGAGCACCAGCAAAACAATGCATCATTTATTTAACAATAATCAGATTTTTCGTTTAAAATGTTAATTAGCAAAAAGTTGTGAGATATAAACTCGCAATTGTGAGTTATAATGTCTAATTTTGATTGAATGCAAAAAAAGACTGATATGTTCTCAGAATTGCGACTTTTACGCAACAATTTTTTGCGACAATTATGATTTTATAACTCCCAACTACAAGTTTATTGAGATAAAAAGTCGCAATATCTTTAGATGAAATCTGATGTGCTTTAAAGTTAAATGATGTAGTAAGCACAAAATGAAAATAGATATATTTATAAATAAATAAATAAAACTTCATTTAATGTATTGAAAATATATATTATATTATCAAAATCGTCTTATTTTAAAGATGTTTTGATGTTTTTATTAGTAGCTTAATATATACTATAATTGACAGTCGCATCCAATATACAATAAATCTCCAAAATTTTCGGTGGACCCCTTTTGGTTGAATGGGATGACAATGGAGTGTAAAGGACTCAATGTATATTTGCAACATTCTAAATCAATTAGTTGAATACACTGATTTTTACCCATTTTGCGTAAGCCATGTATAAGACATATACTGTTTGTACAGGTGAGTGACGGCAGTCTGACGGTGCAGGCCATCACGCGGGAGGACCGGGGGGCCTACAGCTGCCGAGCCCACAGTGACCAAGGAGAGGTGCTACACACCACCCGCCTTCTGGTGCAAGGTGAGCATCCGCGGATTGCAATATCTACTTTGCAACACATATCCATTGATTTTCCTTCTCCAGCAAAGAGATACATACACAACAATCAAGCACAGGAACACTTCTGGTACTAATAGTCAGGGAAGCCAGGAAACGTCCTTTACTGTCAATATTTGTCCTTTCCTCGCTACTGTGGTCATCGCATCCCATCGATACTAGGTGCAAAGATGCAAAGCCCTCAGTGCTCCCTGGTTAATTAGTCTCTTTTAGTGAATCTGTATATGGACACATCAGTGTTGTCAAAGTCTGGTCTTTCCGTCTCGTCACTCTAAGCACATCTGCCGCAGTCAATATGCTCAGTCCGCTCCATCTGCATAGATCACTTCCTGTCACTCAGCTCCTAATGGAGCCTTCCAGTAGAAGCTGTTTACAGCCCTGCTCGGTGTGATGGAGGTGATTTACTGCAGGTTTACAGTTACCGTCTTGTACACACTCACTCACCTTCAGAGTGGCTTGTTTATTTATTAACCTGTGGTTCACATGAGGATCTTATATACCTTTCTCATAACTGATGATTTACACCCTTGCTGAAAAGATCAGCTTGCATTCATCTCTAAGCTGGTCAAGCTAATCTGTGCCTGGATGGCGCTGGTCTAGCTGATGGCCAATAGGAAAGGTTCAGAGTCGAGATTTCTTTAATATTTCAGATATTTCTAGACTGTAATGAGAAAAAAAGGAGAAAAGGACCATGGTTATCTCTCTCTCAGTGCTCAGTTTTTGCAAAATACCAAAGTAAGAAATCAAAAGAGTGAATATCAGCATTCACAGTAATTCTATATTTTCTGTTTTCATTCTGTGGACCAGCATCTATTTTCACCCAAAACAAAACAAAGCAAACCTTGTTGTGACATAATTATGACAAAAAGTCAAAACTCAGGGGTTGTCATTATTATAACATAGTAAGTAAAATTTAGGAGATACTCTTTAGGACATAAAAAGACAAAATGTAAAACATATAATTTAAATAACAATTATGACATTTTGTCTCAGTTTTGGCTTTCATGACATAAACATTCATAAAAAGGCATAGTTTTGACTAATGTTAATGTTATAGTTAGAAAAAAAAAACATTAAAAAAATGTGACCTTTATATGACCTTAGTCATAAAGTAATCGTTATATAGATGACAAAAATATAACTTGGTATCTCATATGTTTGACATAAAACATTCAAAAGATCTCATACTAATGATATAAATGTTAAAATTTGATTAAAGGCACAATATGTAACATTTTTGTATCCAAAAACAACTTGCACTTACATTATCTCAAAAGTTATGTAGGATTTGTAAATTCAAAGAAATTCCAGATTTAAATAATGAACCGTCCCTGTTCATTGTCGCCTATCAGGAACTCGAGTTGCGTCGAAGAGACGCTATGGGAACACCCTCAGCGTGACGGCTCTGAATTGTGTGTTGAATCAGCCAATGAGGAATTGGGACATCATAGGCGGGTGACGTCACTGGCCAGGAAGCATATAAGCTTGTGGAATGTGACCGGCAAACTAGCTTTTTGTCATTCAGCGGTGCGCTTTGTGTGTGTCAGTCCTTGAAAAGATGCCTTGCTCTCTGCGATCCCTATCCTCATCCTTTTCCCACCAGATCGAGCGAATTTACGTACGAGCAAATTGTCATTACGAGCAGCTGGGGAGCAGAGCTCGCGCTGTCAGTCCTCGAGGGGACTGATAGCGTTTCTGGCTGAAAATTCTCCGCCGAGGAGTGTGTCTGTGCATGCGAGCTCGCTGTTCTCTCCCGCTGCTGAGGCATGTTGGCGTTTCAGAACGCGAGTCTGGCATCTGGTTCTGGGACGGGTTGGAGATGGGCTCGCCCTGTCTCCACCTTGCATTCCCTAGATCTAGCGCTCTATTTATTGGAGGTTCGGAAGCCCGCATGCAGTTCTTCCCCTCTTGTGTGAGAGCTATCTGCTGCTATGACGCATTTCTCCTGAGGGGAGAAAAGGCTTGTGCGTAGTACCAGGAACTAAATAGCTGGATTTTCAAAATTGTTCCGTTTGGTTCCGTTGAGGAATAAAATGGTTGGAGTTTTCACTGCATTTGGTTCTGAGGAACTGAAGGTGCGCTGAGGTTGAGGCCTCCGGTACATTCCCGGGTACCAACCTGGGACCTGGCTGTAGTGTTAGAGGCACTCTGTGGGCCACCATTTGAGCCCATAGAGGAGATCTCAGATCATTTACTAACGATAAAGACCACACTACTGCTAGCGTTGTGTTCTCTGAGGAGAGTAGGTGACCTTCAGGCCCTCTTAGTGGCCCCTACACATCTTGACTTTGCGCCTGGCATGGCCAAAGCCTTCCTGTACCCACGAGCGGGTTACAGTCCTAAGGTACCTATGGTCACACCACAGCCAGTAGTACTACAGGCCTTCAACCCTCCTCCCTTCTGGTAGCCTGGCCAACAGAAGCTAAACTGTATGTGTCCAGTGCGAGCACTGGACGCATACTGTACGTCCACAGATCTGCCCTGTGGAGAACCGAGCAGTTGCTCGTATGCTTCGGTCCACCCAAAAAAGGGGTCTCCAGCGACCAAGCAGACTTGAGCCGTTGGATTGTGGATGCCATTAATATGTCGTACGAGTCCTCTGGTCTCCCACCGAGGCTAGGTGTCAGAGCGCACTCAACACGCAGTGTGGCGGCCTCGAAGGCCCTGATAGCAGGTGTCTCTATGGCGATATGTGAAGCTGCGGGGTGGTCCACCCCTCACACTTTTGTTTGTTTTCATAGATTGGACTTGTGAGCCACTCTTGGCTCTTCTGTTCTCATGCCTTAGCTGTGCACAAACACACACTAGGCAGGGAATTTTAAAGTCTGGGGGCGTGGGCATCTCGTTCCCATAGCGTCTCGTCGACACAGCTCGAGTTCCTGAAAAGGAACGTCTCAAGGTTATGAATATAACCCTAGTTCCTTGAAGGAACGAGAAGCTGCGTCTCGACACCACACTTTCGGCACCCCCTGCCGGCGGTCCGCTGCATGACAGGAGCTAGTTTGCCGGTCGCATTCCATGAGCTTATATGCTTCCTGGCCAGTGACGTCACCTGCCTATGACGTCCCAATTCCTTATTGGCTGGTTCAACACACAATTCAGAGCCGTCACCCTAAGGGGGTTCCCATAGCGTCTCGTCGACGCAGCGTCTCGATTCCTTCAAAGAACTAGGGTTATATTCATAACCTTGAGACGTTTCCGCCTATGAATGCTACGGCAACACACATAGGCAAATGCGGAAGTGGTAGTTATTTACTGTGCGTTTCCATATCATGGATCAAGATTGCACTCTCCACAATCCCAAAAAATTTTGATGTATACAAACAGAATTGGATATTGGAACAGTTAACGAAACAAATTTTGGCACGCCATTTCCAAAATAGAGAGAGCTTGGGCTGGACAGAAACTGATTTGATTTTTCATCTTAACCATGACTCATTTTCTCATCCTTTATATATTTAATCTCATAATTATGACATACACTGTGACATTGGGGACACCTGATTTCCAGTGATTATCATCGTCTAGACTACAGAGACCATCTCTGCATTTGATAAATAAAGTTTAATTCTTGTCATTATACATTACCATCACTCTGTTCTTCTATTTGATAATGTTCTGTGCTTTGCTGCAATCTGTATTATTAAAAGAGCTATATAAATAAAAGTGACTTGACTTGACTTGACATGATGATTTACCAAAGCATTTTGTTTTCTTACCTGGCATAAATGGGCTTCCATACTGTCACGATAGCGAGGCGAGGAGACGTGCGGGTTCAAGTGCAGGCTGTTTATTTGATAAACACAGAGCAAAATATACAGGCTTAAGTTTGTTACCGGCAGACAAGAGTAGAGGAGGCTAAACACGAGAATGGTCAGAGTCCAGACGTGGGTCGGTACACAGTAAATACAATCCAGATACGTTAGACACAGAAACAAGAAAACACGGGAACACGGAGTGGCAAAAGAACAGCGGTTGACAGTGCAATGGACCGTGGGAATGAGACAAAGACTTCCGGGTTATATACAGAGGAAACTGGGTCAATAGGTGGAGCTAGACAATGAGTTGCTATGGTGACAGATGAGCAAGGCAGAGACATGAATGAACACACGTGACAACATAGAAACATGAATGAGAGTCTGGGATGACAACAAAATGAGCTCGTGAGAGTGAGTCCAGGCATGAAAACATGGGACATAAATACCCTGATGCTGGAGTGCCAGCCAGAGAGCTGGGCTGACACGTCCACCCGAACGTAACACATACCTTCTGAGAACAAGTTAAAATAATGATTTTAAAGGCCAAAAAAAAAATAATTGTCATCATTTACTCAAGTTCAAGTTGCTCAAGTTTTTTCTTACGTTGAAAACAAAAGATGATATTATGAAGAATGCTGGTAATAAAACAATTGATAATATTTCTTTCCCAATATGAAAATCAAGGGGGACCAACAACTGTTTTCTTCAAAATATCTGCTTTTGTGTTCAACATTTGCAATGTTGGTTGAGTAAATTATGGCAAAATTCTAATATTTGGGTGAAGTATCCCTTTAAAGAGAAAACAAATCTGTCAACAACACACTGGTCCATTTAAGCCATGGATCAAACGTCACCTGGAAGAGGATCTAGCTATCTTGTCTCCTTCATGATGGATATGAGAGGATCTGTTTGATTAGTGTGTGAGTTCATGCGCATGCAAACAAAATAATGGTTGTTCGTTCTGAGTCAGCACCTGGTACTGGTACCATAGTCTCTCCCCATATGGCCTCAGCGTTAGTACAGAATGATGAAGTGGTTCAGTTTATTATCCATGGGCCGTGTACAGTATGACAGCAAACATGAGCAAGCTGCCTGTCACTGGCTTTGTGGCTTTCACTGCAGTCAGATTTATGGCAGTGGAGCATGGCTGTGAATACAGAGCAGTACGCTCTGGGCTGGGAAACAGAGAGTTTAGAGGACGCTTCTGATCACTGAGCACCAGGAAACATCGTGGAGCGTCTTGTCCATACCTCCTACATAACCTGCTAAGAGCTGTCTGATAAAAGATTAAAAAAGATCACCATTAGTATATATTATGTCTTGTGTGTGAATATATTTACACACACATTATTCATTTAAATTTTTGTATTAAATTTTAATTCACTTAAACTTTTTGAATCCATTTGGCAGCAAGGGTTGCTTTATTGAGTTAATAGATTAAATATTGCCAATTAAAGCCATTTCATGTACATAAACACTGAAACAAAACTGAGTATCTGATCATATTCAGATATTTATATATATATAAGCAATTTCATCTGTCCTACCTGGACTTCAGAGCTTTAGTTTGATTCAGAAGAGGATCGTCTGCTCTCGTCTGAGTACCAACGAGTCAGATGGAGACACATATGAACTGTGCCGAGCCAAAATTGCCTTGGCCATGGGCTGTTTTGTTTAGTAAACTAGCAATATTGTTTTTACAAAAAGCAATATTCTCATGAAGCCTCTGGAGAGGCACTCTAGTTAAACCTGCTTCAATAACATGAGCGCAAGCAACACCAGGGATATTTTTAGATGCTTTCAAGTGATGCCTTTTGCGATTTCATTTTAATAAGCAAAGCTGCGCTACTGTCAATAATCCCCTTAGATGCAGTGTCATTTACTGCACTTTAAGGAAACATCCAGGAAGCTCTCAGCATATTCCACACATTAAGATTAGAAGATATTTCACAGCTAGTCATGGGTTTGTTTGTGCGAAGAGCAGCACTCATGCTGGATCTTTCTGCAGAGCACCCACAAATCTCACAGCGGTCCGAGTGTCACGACAGTATTCCTGCCTACCCACACGTCTAATTAAAAGTCTATTGGCAATTTCAGTGACAGCCTCGTGTGGGAAGGATAATATTCTCTGTGGGAAGGTCTGACAGTAGTATCCTTGCTGTCTTTATTAGACAGGTTTATATACACACATAAACATGGAGGAGAATTAGGATAATTGCAAGGAATACCACATCTGTGGCATGCAGTTGATTACCACAGACAGTAATAATTCTTTTCCCCTGTGTGTATAAACAAAAATGAAATGTGTTTGCACTTGCAGTAAATACGCGAAGAAACAGAAGGTTAGCAGGCGAATGGCTGGCACACTGTCACATTGTTTTGAAAGTATAACCGCAATGTTAGCATGCTAGCTTGTTAGCATTTGAGTGTACAGGTTCTCTTTTAGGCTACCTGCTTTTTTTTTAGTTTGATTATAAATATAATATGAATACTAAAGAGGTTTTGGGTTTTTCGGTCTTGTCACTGGTTTATTGTTTTGTTTAATTAGTCTTATTGTAATTGGTTGTTTTTGATTAGTCTTGTTATCTTGTTTGGCTTAGAACCAGAGAACAAATGGAAGGGGAAGCAGGAACTAAAAAAAAAACAAACCTAAAACGACTAACTTTACATTTCTAAATTTAAAATGCTCAGGGTTCTTAACCCTGTTAAAAAAAACAGCATATGCTGGTTAGGTATGTTTTGATGCTGGGATGCTGTTTCAAGCTGGTCCTGCTGGTTTATGCTGGTCATTTTGTTGGTTTATGATGGTCCTTTGCTGGTTTATGTTGGTCCTTTGCCAGCACGTGACCAGCATAAACCAGCAAAATGACTGGAACTAAAATTTTTGTTTATTTTAGTTCCTCCAAACTGACATAATCAGAGAAGAAATGTCTAGAGTGGAAGCAAGTGATTAGACTTTGATTAAAAAGCTAAATGCTAGTTATCTGAATGCACACACTGTGTAATTTTAAAATGTTGTAAAAATGCAGTAGGTTAACAGTAGGCTACAATGTACAGGGAAAAGTGTGAAGGATCTAACCAGACATTTCATTTTACGATAAAATGCTGTTAATTGTAGTGTTCAGAAGTAAAAAAAAGAAAATCAATGTATAATTTACAGTCAAAAACTGTGAAGTGATATTCCCAGAATCTATTTGAAAGGAGGGATTTTTGTTTAAAATAATCATTTAATAGTTTTTACATCTTCTGTTGGTTATTAAATGTTTATTGGATTATTTTAGCATCATGTGTGTTCTGATATGTTGTGTTTGCATGAATGACTGGGCGCATCTTCTGTATATTAATTTATACTTTAGCTTGTGGAAAAGCTACTTGTGATGAACTTAGATTTTTCTGTATTTCTTACAAAATTATTCAGGCAACCACAGCTTAAAAACTACAGGTTATAACTGTAACTGTATATATCATAATTGCAACTTTCCGTATAGCTCACTTTAGTCTAAACAGTAACCCAAATTTTTCTGTTTTATTTTTCTGTCTATAACCCTCTGCTATAGGTCCTCCGTACATCGTGTCACCACCCGAGAACATCACTGTTAACATATCCCAGAATGCCCAATTTACGTGCCAAGCAGAGGCATATCCTGGCAACCTGACCTACACCTGGTACTGGGAGGAGGACAACGTCTACTTCAAGAAGTAAAGTTATGATCGAGTTCACTACTGTGCCAAGTCTCAGAGTCTTGAACACAAAGCTGCTGTGTGTGTGTGTGTGTGTCTGTCGGTTTTAGATTAGAGCCACATATATTTTTAGCCCCAGAATCCCTGAATCTCAAGCCCTCTACAGCTGCATTAAGGCAAATGCTAGCGCAGTGACGCGGAGGCGCACACAGCAGGTTTTTATGCCGGGATGGGAACATCTTGCGACACTGTGCTTGTGTCATCACATGCCTAAAAAAACATGCTGATCATCTGAAGCTGAGCCAGAAGCTGTTCTGACTCCCCCAAGCGTGGCCGTATTGACCCTCTATATGCAGGGCTGTAGTCTGTTCCTCTCTGTGGAAACTGGCCAGAATAATGTTTCGAAATAACGGTTTCCGGTACTATTGAACTGCGAGAGGCGGACGGATGTTCATGGGAATATTCAGAAAGCTGGCCAACCTACCACTTTGTGTAGAAACACTTTAGTAGACACAGATTTTTGTAAAATTACTCATAAGAATCAACATTTAATTTGCTTAGAAACGTTCTTTTTTTGTTTTCAGACATACATTCATCCTCAGGGTAGTAGATTATGAAGTCTATAACAGGACTCTAAAACAGTATGTTTGAGTTTGCCAAATATTATCCAATCTCAAATTATTTCATCACATAATTTCATTTATTTTTACATTTTACTTCATTTTGTTTTATTTTTTTATTTATTTGAAAATATCAAAGTTTATTGATAACCTAAAATATAAAGTTAAGGCAAAGTTAAGAAGCTAAACTTAATGCCATATCTTACTGTATGTCTTTATTTTTCAAAACTGTGACTTTATATTTAAATTTGTCTATATAATTGCCTATATGTAACTCTCATAACTTTGATATTGTGTCTCACAATTACAATATTTATGTATATTTAATATTTATTTCTCATAATTGTGACTTGCAGTTTTGACTGTTTCAGGATTTCAGTCTCATACCTGTGACTCTTAAATTGCAACTTTTTCTCAAAATATTTATTATATCATATTTGTGACTTTCTTGTAATCCTGCTTTTTATATCAAAATTATGAATTTCTCGTGGCAGTGACTTTATATATCCCAATGGTTTTATAGCAAATTTATCAAAATGTCATACTTGTGACTTTCCCTTTATTGCCCTCTTCACAGCTTTAATTCTTGTTTATTTTTTATCAAAAACTATAATGCTCCTTTAAAACTTTCTCAAAATTACCTTTTTTATTATTCACTCTGAGGCAGAAACAGACTGCCATAATAATGAGACATTGTAACAGCCTCAGTTCTTCTCAGTGTACAAACAGGTTTAATAATATTTTCAAACGGATCATCTCTCTTCTCTTCCCTGCAGTGATCTGAAGCTCCGCGTTCGCATCTTTATTGACGGAACCCTCATTATCTACAGAGTCAAGCCAGAGGATGCTGGGAAATACACCTGCAGCCCAAGTAACAGCCTGGGCATCTCCCCCTCTGCTTCAGCTTACCTGACCGTGCAATGTGAGTTTCACCTTCAACCTCTTGAAGAGCCTGCAGCACCAGGCCTGCGTTTAAAATCTCAGTCTGTGTCCTGTGTGCCTATGAGGTGTTTTATGTCAAGTATACTATGATCAGAGCTGGAAAAGTGGTGTCTGTCACGTACAGGGACAGAGCTATTTACACCCTTTGAGATGCCGTGGTGGCTGCCAGGCATCTGAGATGTTCTAGTTGCTGCCTCTCTCACTTCCATCTGCACCAGGACTCTTGTGGTGCTGCAGGAAGTGGTGGATAAGCCCCAAATCTGAGCTGCCTCTGTGTCTGTCTGTCTCTCTTGGATAGAAAAGACAGATTGGAGAACCCTCACTTTCTGCGGTCACCATGAAAAATTGGAATCGTGACAGTTATAAATGACTGCAACTTCAATTCATTATAAGAATACAAATAGTTCCAGCTCTGAATTAGAAAGTCTGACAATATACTAGGCCTGCAGCGACGCGCCGATGACGTCGACGAATCGATTCTAAAAAAACGTCGACGTCAAATCCAGTAGTCGACAAATCGCGCCCATTCCTTTTTTCTCCTTGACTGAAGCCTATTCAATCACACAGTGCTACGTTTACATGGGCATATGTAATCGGATTAAAAACCTGATCGGAATAAAAATGATTAATGTAAACACGCCATTC
>JAUMHQ010000022.1:1145540-1163514 GCA_032361165.1 Enteromius paludinosus | reverse complement strand
TGAAATATGCTAATTTTTTGAGATAGGAATTTTGGGTTTTCATGAGCTGTATGCCAAAATCATCAATATTAAAACAAAAAAAGGCTTGAACTACTTACAGTTGTGTGTAATGAATCTAAAATATATGAAATTCTAATGTTTATCAGTACATTACAGAAAATAATAAACTTTATCACAATATGCTAATTTTTTGAAAAGGACCTGTACTTGAAAACTGATGTCTGTGGATGTTAACATCACACATATCCAGCTATATATCAATGGGTTTTCAAAGACGGTAGGTTTGTACGGTAGCAGACAGAGTACAGAGATTACTTGGTTCAAATCCTGTGCAACTATAGTTTGACAAAACAGATCAAATCTGTGTAAAAGGAAGTTGAAATGACATGGTTGCAACAAATGCATTTTTTAGGGTTGGATTTGGTGTACATTTCCAACATCATAGAGCATTCACTTTTAGCAACAGTCCATGGATATTTCCATTCTATACTGCCGCAATACATACCTATATCAATGTCATAAAAATGTACCAGGGTTCACATATTAAACGTGTTTTAGCGCCACTCAGTGGTCATGTTTCTTGTAAACTGCGGGGAAACGTGCAGTGAGTAAAAACGGTGTTGCACAAAAAGTGCAAAGAGGTACATATTTTCATGAGACCAGGTTGCAATTCAAAGTTTACTTCATTTGGTGCAATTAGCAGTTTCTGGTTTAATCTGGTTTAAATGCTTTTTGTTTTTTTTTACTAAAATGAAAAAGTTCTTTGAATAGCTGAAAGATAATTTTTTCCTATGTAACAAGATTAACTATAATTTATTATAACTGATGTACGCATAAAATAATCAAAATTAAAAACAGAACAAATTGGAAATAAACAGAATCGATGGAGTCATGATCAAAGACTGCCTATTCTGCCATCAGTTTATGAACCCCACAGTTTGTCTCTGAAACCGTACGGTGTGCATTGCGCTTAAGTCAGCTAAAGAGCCAAAAGCTTTTATATTATAAATACAGCTGACAACAATGCTAGAAAACGAGATACTAAGCGCCTCAAGTCAACAAACAGTAAGAAAGATCTAAAATTAGCCCTCCCTGGCATTGTGTTGTGAAAGAAGATTGTAAGGTGGGAACGCAGTACATTCGCAGTGACAAATTTAATCACAGCCAAAGCTGGAGAGCTTGTTTTAAGACTAATGATACACAAAGTCTTTAGTGTGTTGTTTGGCCGGAAGCAACTCCATCATTCCCACGCAGAGCTGCATAAATGACGCTCAGCAGACAGATCCATGAGCCCAGCACCCTCCGCTTTACCTGCAGGCACTGTGAGCTCAGCCAGGACATATTGGATAGGCCTTGAAAAATTTCTGAGGAGGATCTCATTATATAGGAAAACATTGCTGATGTCTACATATGGAGCAAGGACACATCATCTTTTGTCTGTTCAAATGGTTTTAAAGCAAATCTGGTAACCTTTAAATGTCTGCGTCATCTGCTGAAAGTGACTGAGTCAACAATCGGATGTGTCCGGCTGCCTGTCACCACGCTCCGCTCTTAATTGGATTGTTTGGGAGATTCATGGAGGAGAATTCTAGGACAGAGAAGTTTGAGGTGGTGATACCGGATAACAAGAGGAGAAAAAAAAACCATCTACAGATGCTGATGAGTATGTGCATTCACATCTAGCAGCAGTTTTCTGCTCTGACTTGACACCATCTTATAAAATATAGACCCACCCTGCCGCGCACCTGATCTAGAGCTCAGCTGTCTTCATTGTTTTATATTTCATCAATACCCAGCAGGGCGTCCATACATCCAGTTGGATAGTACACTTTTTGCCCTTTCACGGAAACCAGCTTGGCACACACTTGCACCTATCAATATTAATCTCTGATCCATGGCAGATTGAATCCCCTCGAAATCAAATAATGCTGACCGACCTCTCATACTCATAGACTAAACTCTCAGGCCAAGTCAGTGGTGTAACGCAAATCTTGAGAGACCCTCCCACAAGAATGGGATGTCAAGAACAAGTGTAGGTGCAGTAGTACCTTGGATGGAGACAGTTTAGCAAAGACCAAAATGTAACTCTTACTGAAGCATTTTATTTTTTACCAATGCTGCAGCAACCCGTGGCCACCAGGGGGGCCCCAAGAATACATTAAATCGTTTTACATAGTTATTTTATTTTTATTTTTAATTGATATATGTAATAATTCAGTTGATATCACATTGGTAATGAAATCCATTATTTAATAATAAAAAAAAAACAACGCAATATTATTTTAATTGGCTGCTGCAGAATGCACGCACAGTTGGAGTATGACAGCCATACGATGCCTGAGGTAAGTTAACTTAAATTAATTGAAGAAGCAGCATCACTGCAGCAAAACAATTAATAATGTCACAAAAAAGGACATATCTTTCTGGTGCAGAAAAAAATGGAAGAAATCAGAGGAAGAGAAAAAACAGCAAGATGAAGGTAAGTAAAAAAAATGAGTATAAGCTAAACAAGGCTAAATTGCAAGCTAATGCTACTTCTTCCGCTTCATCGATCACCAGCGGCAGCTAACAGCTCGTCAATTCATACTTGTGCAAAGGATGAGACGGTTAAAAAATTACCGATGCATAATAAAAAATAAGCTTCTGTTTTACAACTTACACTTGACTGGCCTACGTTTGGGGTCTGGTGAGGAGCACTCACCAGCACCTTTATCCACTGATCCTTCTACGTCTGTTTCAACCTTAGTGGAGGTGGCAGGTACAGTAAGTAAGTAGCACTGTGTGCTTGCTCGTTTACTGTAGAATATCCTGTGATTAATATTTCTAAATATAATTTCTTATTTAATTTCCATATAGGTCATTCTAGTTCTGTGGCCACTGGGATTTATGTCACATCTACTCCCTCAGCTACTTCCAGCCTACAACATGGTTCAGCAGCTCCTCCAGTTGACCCAGCTGAGTGGTCATCTATCCTGTCTGACTCTAAAAGGACTGATTTTGTAAGCAGAGGACCATTGCCTATAAAGGAAAACTTCACATTCCCTAATAAACCTGATGGTCGAAGCTTCCACTACCACTACACATACAGAAAGCTTATTAATGGAGAATAAATCAAGCGGAGCTGGCTTACTTATTCAAAAACAAATGATGCAGTCTACAGCTTCTGCTGCAAATTGTTCTCCAAGAAGTCCACAAAACTGGCAACAGAGGGACAACAGGATTGGGTCAATATAGGTGCACTATTGAAACAGCAAGAAAATAGCTTTGATCACTGCAACAACATGGTTATTTATTATATTATTTATTTTATTTATAGTTGATTACACTTTTTACATGTTGCAAAACTTTCTGACCAAAAGTAATTAAAGTGCAAATTAACACCAGGCTACTCCTGTGGGTTTGCTACTGTTGCAATTAAAGATCATAGCAAGGGTAAAAACATTGGTATGATGTGAGCAACACAGCTACAAAAAAATAAAATTTATATTGGGTGTGTTAGATTTATAGTGTGTGAATAATAAAGGATTGACAATATTTAGTCATATTGGTGGCACAGAGGGGCCCCCCAAATAAAATTCCGCTTAGGGCCCCCTGAAGGCTTAGGCCGACCCTGGTAAGGTCACATTGAAATACATTAAAAGAGCAGCATAAAATTATAATAACTGTAATGCATTTTATTTGTGCATTATATTCCAAATCTATTCAATTTAATACTTTATGCATATAGAATTTTCTACCATCCTGTTTTTATGGTTTGAAAAGGAAAAAATATAAGGAAGTACGCTACTGTTCAAATTTTGGGGTTCGTAAGATTTTTAAATGCTTTTCATTTTTCATTCTGTAGTAATATTTATTTTTTATATGTCATATTTTTGTGGAATTAGTTTTGTCTGGATTATTTGAAAAAGGAAGTTCAAAAAGAACTGCACTTACTTAAAATACAAAGCTCATATTCAACTAGTACAGAAGGTCCAAAACCTTACTGATGGTTCAGAAGAACAAAAAGACAAAGTTTTCATTTTGGGGCGGAGTACCCATTTCAAAAGTTTTGAACAGAATTAACATGTGTACTCTTTTTTTTTCCCCTTAATTTTTTTACCATCTAGTACTGCCCTTCAGAAGCTACAGAATATATTTACATTTTTCCCAGAATGCAAATTAAAATTACAACACATTTATATTTACATTTACCGTGATATTTAAATTCTAAAAAGTTTCACCCCTCTCCTCTCCTCTTTAATAATGCATCATAATGCACCTTCTGGAGCCTCAGTGAACGTTTGAACCTACTGTAATAGTTGCATATGAGTCCCTGAGTTGTCCTCAGTGTGAAAAGATGGATCTCAAAATCATACAGTCATTCTTGGAAAGGCTTCAAATACACAAAAATGCTATAAAACTAAAGAATGTTTGGGACCTGAAGGCTTTTTCAGAAGAACGTCTCGGTTACGTATGTAACCCTCATTCTCTGAAGGAGGGAACGGATGTCATTGACTGACGTCATGGGATCCCGCCTGGGAGGCCAATGGACTCTGAAAAAAAGGCCAATGAGCATTGGCCAGTGGCTTTTGCATGCCTAACTACTGCCCCGTACATTCGGGTACATAAGATGGCGACATGCAAACCCCCATTAGCTTCCTGCTGAGGGTCATGGGGTCCCTATGGAAAACACCACCACCCGGACTGTGTCACGTGGGAGGCCCAAATGCTGACAGGTTGCGTCCAAAACAGTTTGTCAGGCCAAATGGAAGGTTGAGCGTAACCATCCCAATGACCAGAGGGCCAGAGATCAGGCCCTGCAGGGGTGCCTGGATCTCCAGGAGCAGGAGTTGGGGGCAGAGAACACAGGGTGTCCTGTGTGGAAGAGATCTTACTAGAGTAAGGGGAACACCGTGAGAAGAAACCGTGGAAAAAGATGCCAGATCCAAAGAGGGTGAAGGAAAACCTCTATCAGACTAAGTTTCAATTACGCCTCTAACTAAAATTGTAAGGCAAAAGAGGAGCAAGATGTAACCCACCGGAAACACTGGAAAAAGGCACTTAGATCCAGTGGAATGGTGCCACAACTGACACCTGTCCGGCCTCCCGCAATTACCTGATGTTACCCAAAACACGGGAGGATATAGAGACTATGCAAAATTGGAAAATCTAGTGAAGGAATTAGATGTTGCCCAACCCGCATCAAAGCAGATGTCTGCTAGAGCAGCGCAATGCGTCAACCCGAGGAGGAGGCGACCCTCCGATGGAGTGGGCTCTCACCCCTAGGCACGGCTCACCCATTGCGTCCTTCACCAGCAGGATTGCAAACACCTCTGTTCATTCTCTGAATGAACAGAAGAGAAAAAGGACAGTTGTGAACCTGGGCAGGTACTTCAAGACCTCCGTCTGCTGCCGAGGACAGCTAGGCACAGTCCCTGACAATATCGCTGAAGAGGCCGGCCTGGGGGATGGGCACATTGAGAAAGCGAACTTTGTCAGCGTTATCCATCCACACCAGGAACAGCCAGAAATGGGGCTCCTGGGCCTTGAAAATGGACATCAACTGACCGAGACTTCTGTCATCGTTGCGCGAAGCTAGTCGTCATGTGCGTCTCCTGCATCAATCTACGGTCAGAACTATCATCTTGCTGCTATGTAAGCATGTTGGCCCATGACGTCAGTCAATGACGTTGCGGCGCTGTAAGCTTTGTCAACATTTGCAGATTCATGTAAAATTTTTACTTCAACTGTATATATATATATATATATATATATATCACTCTGTTCTTGTATTTGAATATAATGTTCAGTGCTTATTCTGTATTGTTGTAAGCGCTATATAAATAAAAGTGATTGATTGATTGTGTGTGTGTGTATTTGTGTGTGTGAACATGGCTGCTTCATGACTTTTCTAGCCTCTACTTTACAAAAAAAATAATGTGCTGCTTTTACAATGTAAAATCAGTACACAATTAACCATATGTAATACCATAATGCTGTGAGGCTTTATACAATACATCCACTTGTATGGCACACTTTTTTTGACCTGTCACAGAATCCAGCTTGACACTATACCTATCAATATCAATCGCTGATCCTCCAATCCCCTTGAGCCAACCCCTCACACCCACAGACTAAATGCGCAGGACCCAGGGTCATGTTTCTCCAACCATAGCCGTCCACGGGCCCTAAAGACCAGACTGCATATCAGATAAAACACTGTGACTCTTTCAGATGTCTAGCAGGTCCCCCGAGTTCTCCTGTACTCACCATGAGTGGATTACCCGCCGTGTCTGCTTGAAAGCAAGTTCTGCTCGAACGGTAATCCGAGGTTAAGACGGTTACACCAATAAACTTCTTACATGCTTACTCTGCATGCGGAGAAGTTAGGCCCGGGAAGGAACACAAGAGAATGGCTCTTCCGAACGAAAACCAGACATGACTTAGTTCAGCCTGATGATCACAGAAAAGTCCTGAGCATAGATGATTCCTCTGAAAGGCTGACACTATCATGCTCCTACTCGCCGTGCATGACGATTTTGCGAAAGAGGAGAAAGTGCGGCATCTGTTAAAGGTGCCACTATTGGTGCTTCCATTTAGTCATTTATTTTGTGTTATAAATGGCAATCATCTCTAAATGTCACCCCCTAAAGCTACTGAGCGTTTCAGCAAGACATTATGGCTTAATTGATTTTTTTGATAGTAGAATGCAACCCCTATCCTTTCTCACTCTTTGCTAGCTCATCAAAAATGTATTACATTTCTATATAGCACCAATTACCTGCCATTGATTTATTCGCTGGGAATTCCTTGTCCTGAGCTTTCCTTTGCATGTTAATAAACATGGATTGGTATTTTTAAGAGCTCACGAAAATCTCATTAGTATCAGAATAAAACAGCTATCGGAAAACTGATAGTGACATCTGACAACAGCATTTATGAAAAAATACAATAAATCATGGTTGATACACTGATGAAAATTTGGTGTAAAAAAAGGTTTCACTCTGAAATTGTCCTAAATTTTAGAAATAATTACAAAGAAATGGAAATAAATGCAAGTAATGCAGAAATAAATGAGAATACATTAGACATTTTTAAGTATCCCATAATCAGTATTGTATTTAATTCAACAATAATTATGCGGGGTACAGTAATCTTTATTTTTATTGACAACTTAAAAGAAATTACAGTGTGTTTGGTCAGAGCATTTCAAGGATGTGTTGATGTCATTCTTATGGAAGGCCAAGGATATTTGTAATCATATTCTGAGGCACGGACACATCGAGATCCTGATAAGATTTTCTCTCCAAAATGAATATCTACAGCGAAAGATCAAGCGAGTGACAGAAAAGGATTTGACAAGCACAACCTGACAAGTGACAATGATGGCGAGGCGCCGCAAGACCACCGAGTCCAATATCTGCGTTTAGATCTTATTAGGGCGACCCACCCGTCTCTGAACGAGCCCTTGCACTTTACCCTCTTCCCGCTGTCTTTTTAGCTCATGGACAGTAACATGCATCAGCGGGATACTTACACTCTCTCACACGCACATACACGTAGATGCACAAAGCACAGAAGGACACAGGAAAAATGTAAAAAAGGGTGAAATGGAGTGAGAACCCTGCAGCTCAGATGGGATACTGTACCTTGGAAAGCGTTGATGGTGGTAGTGGTGGGTGGGGGGGTTGTGGTGAGAACATCTAGATGGAGAAAATGAAAACACACATAAGAGGTATTAAATGAAGGAGAGAAGTCACAAAAGCCATCATGTTAGTATGAAAGAAAGAGGAACATCTTTTCAACCAAAACCCCCTTACACCTTGCATGAGAACATTTCTGTCATTATATCATAAACTTGACTGAATTTACCAGGCAAGACTTGCCTGCATAGTAATAGATCAATATCTGTCCCTTTGATTAAATGATTTGTACATTTTCCAACATGCTGTTCTTTTAGCGGGTTTTATTATCTGGTCATCCAATTTAATGAACGATATGCTGTTTCTCTTTTCAGATCCTCACAGGGGCGATTTAAAACTTTATTGTCTCCCATTTTCCTTATTTCTAAGCCTTATTAGCATCCTTTTACTGTGGGAATGTTTCTAAAGCAGGGAAATGCAATAGAGCGCAACAGTGCCTGCCCACTTGTTAAGCCGTCTTGGTTCCGGAAATGTTTTTTCCATTCATTTTTTATTCCATAGGGATTTAAAAAAACAAAAAAATCTTCATCAAAGAGTTCAAAGGCGTGAACCAAACCCACTGGCTTTGAGATTAATCAAAACATCAAAAAGTCTGATTTGAAACAAAACTTTTTTTTAAAAAAATGGACAATAAGGGAAATGTATGCGAAATATTCATTTAATTGCTTTAATGAGGGGATAAACTATAATCCCATGAGGCATTGATTGAATTAAGTAAAGTCTAAAGCTGCATTTATTTGGTCAAACATGCTCAGTATGTGCAAGCTGTAAGTGGTGTATTTTATGTGGGTAATTGCAGGTCGATTTTTATTAAATCACACTTAAGATAAACTATAAAAGAATGTCTAAATGTAAAGGGGGCTTAAGACAATAGCTCAAAAATATCCTAGATTGAGACGAAAAATGGCCTGTCATTTTTGCTTTTACATGAAATTGCATGTCTGACTGTGAAGCAGTTTCCTGCAAAACAGTGTTATTGAAACAGCTGAAGGCAAATTGGCCAGCTATAGATATTTGATCAAATGTAATGTAAGAAACGTAAAGAAAATTACTACCTGCAATAATAAAAAACGACAGCTTAAGAAATATAAAATTAGACGTCCAAGCAACAATATAAAAAGCCTACATTTCAATGGGCATGACACTGGCCGACGTGATTAAACAAAACACACTGTGCCAAAGGCTTTGTTCAGACAGGCAGCAAAAATCCGATGTTTTGGCATATCTGACTCAAATCCGTTTAGTTGTTTTGTTTGAAGACTGAACGGCGAAAAAAACCCCCACATGAAATCCGATGTTTACAAAGTGATCCAAACCCCATCTAATCCGATTAAAATCAGACTTTTTTGGAACGCATCCGATCTGCGTTTTCCGACACAATGTGCATGTAACGTCACACAAAAGTACGCAATACTGTCTGCAGCTGTGTCCGAGTGCACCTTATAATGAATGAGCGAATAAATCAGCAGCATTTGCATGAATGTGCCTTGTGATTTCAGCTCGATATGGTGACAGATGTGAGCAGAGGCCAAACTCCCCAGTTTTCCGTCCTCTCTGACAGCTGCACTCAGAAAGGTTCACGGCATCTTGCTGATGCTTACATCATAACTACAGCAACTGATGTAGATGTAGCAGATATTGACTTACAAGGCTGAAACAAACTGATCCGATTTCATCGCTTGGATGGTCAGTCCTAAAGTTCACATCCAAAAACCAGTTGGTATTTAAGTGCAGTGCGGAAAACCAAAAAGGTCCACTCGACTTGATTCAAATCTTTCAGGCAGCTTTCCTATCATGCGGCGAGCATGGAAACATGAGAAAGAGAAAATTACATTACGAGTATCATTTATTAATAAACACACAGTCATATTGGATACAGCCATCGCACAATCAGCGGAATAATGGGGCGCTGGCAAATGCGGCCGAGCTATTGTACTGTGGCTGTGCGATGTGACTATCATTCCACTTTTTACCACAGATACTCAGGCGCCTTGCTGGGGAACAGTCGCAGCAGGCAAAATTGGCTGGCTGTCTCCATCACTTTATTGTCTGTGCTCCATCAAAAGATCTCAGTAGGAGCCCAAACACTTCCCAACTAATGATAAAACATCAAGGACAGGATAATGTCTCTGAATGTAGATGCTGGGAGACGCATTGCCTGATGAAAATATTTCAGGGATTTCGTGCGCCGTGACCGATTGCAGACGGGTTTTGGAAATGTCATAGTCCCGTGGCTGAAATTGTGCATGCAGGGGATATGGCCAACACAAAGGTCTGAATAGGATGTGGCATGCATAATAGTCAAGCAAACAAGAATTTTCCACGGGCAATTTGCAGGCTGGGTGACTCCTGGCTCGATGTTATGAGCGGCAAGATGTGAATGTGTTTGGACGTGCAATATTTCCATTTGTATGTGAAGGACGGAAATATGAAATTCCAATCACGCGGTGAGAAAATGGACGATACGAGTACTTATCGAGAGCGGGATTGTCCTGACAACACTTGCGAGATGTGTCCTCATAAAACCCACTGGCTCTTTTCCACTGTCTCTCAGCAATGCTGAATGTGTTGAATCTATGGTTAATGGTCCAGATTTAAGCTGAGCGGGCATGAGTCAGGCCGACCTGCCTTTATTTTCTGTTATTTATGGAGAAAAATTACACCAGGAGACCTGTTTGCAGGTGAAACCACCCCAATGACAGTGATTCTTATGATGACAGTAACATTTCACTCATCGACTAAACCTTTAACTATGAAGGAAGGATAATTATTAATTTTTCTTTGGCAGAGTTTGTAGAGTTCCTTTTTATAGCACAACCTAGTGGGATTTGAGGTCTCATTAAACTTGTTGTCTTCTTGGCTTTTTTACACAAACAGAAAAATGGATTGGACAATCAGAACAAATATATAAAAGATGGCTCTCTCAGATGGTTCTCTCTTCCATTTATCCATATGTTGTTCCAAACCTGCATGAATAGAACACTTGAAAGAGCTACACTCACCAGCCACTTTATTAGGCACACCTTGCTGGACCCCTTTTTGCCACCAGAACTTCCTTAATTCCACATTGCATAGATTCAACAAAGTGCTTGAAACATTCTTCTGAGATTCTGGTTCATATTGACATGACAACATCACGCAGTTGCTGCAGATTTCAGCTGCACATCCATGATACAAATCTCCTGTTCCACAAAATCCCAAAGATCTGGTGGCTGTAAAAGCCATTTGAGTAAATCCAACTCACTGTCATGGTTAAGAAACAAGTGTGAGATGATTTGAGTTTTGTAACATGGTGTGTTATCCTGCTAGAAGTAGCCATCTCAAGACAAAGCTATCACTCTCTGTTGTTTAAAGTGATAATAAAAAACTTAACTCCCTCCATATTTCCTATATTATAAATCAAACATTTGATTGTTGATCGTTCGTTTTTAATCTAAACTGTGAGTGCAGCTCATTGGCATTCATTTGCCGGTTAACTTGTCATTCGAGTCTCTGCTCGCGTTACACTCTGCTCGCGTTATTGTTTGCCATCGTCTTGTATTGTATCTGTGAGGGTTTACAGTAAGGATTTAGACTGTATCATAGTATTGAGTTACAAAGAGTTACAAATGACCTGCTTCTATCATCTGATTGTGGTTGTATCTCATAATTATTGGATAATAATTAGATCTCAGCGCTGCGTTTGACACTGTTGACCACAACATTCTCTTGAATAGACTAGAAAACTCTATTGGCATTAGTGGAAGTGCCTTAGCATGGTTCAAATCATACTTATCTGACCGCTATCAGTTTGTACTGTAGCTGTGAATGAAGACGTAGATCACAAGTGCAATATGGAGTACCTCAAGGCTCAGTACTAGGATCATTACTTTTTAATGCTATACGTGTTACCCTTGGGAGATATTATCAGGAGACATGGTGTTAGCTTTCACTGTTATGATGATGATACTTAGCTCTATATTTCTTCTCAGCCAGGTGACACACACCAAACTCAGATTTTAACGGAATGCATAGCTGATATAAAAAAAAATTGCATATAAAAATTCCATATATACATTTCGATCTATGCTCTCAACCTCAAAAGCAAAATGTTAAATCATGCGTTCATGACCTCGAGGTTAGACTATTGTAATGTTTTTTGGGTGGTTGTTCTGAACGCTTGATAAACAGACTTACACCTGCTTCAAAATGAGAGTCCTTACTAGAACCAGGAAATATATTAGCATATTAGCCCGGTTCTGTCAACACTGCATTGGCGTCTTATCAAACATAGTATAGATTTTAAAATCAGATCTTTTTTCTTATTTAGCACCCAAACTCTGGAACAATTTACCTAATACTGTTTGGGTCATTGGCAGGATTTTCAGGAAATGCATGTGTCACATTCTTTAACATTCTCCCTGGAAACAAAGTTGCTCTTCACAGCAACTTCTTCACGGAAGAAGAAAATCACAGTGTTTACAACTCTGATGATGAGCTCTTATCAGCATCAAATAAAAACTGGATTTTCAAAAGTATGGAAAATATTTAAAGTTTGCATTTCCATGCTCCAAAACGTGATGCTGAATGAAACAAACTGTGATAGGCTGTTTGACATGTCGGTAAGGCAGCCTCATGGGTAGGCCTTGGCCAATGAATGCTACTAGATTCCAGACCTTCAGTAGTCATTCTGAAGGTCTGGCTACGTCAGATTAAAGAGATGGATATGGCCAGTAGCACTACTTAGGTAAGGACAGTTGATACAAGGCACTATGGATCCATGCTTTCATGTTGTTTACGCGAATTTCAGAACCTACCATTCTATTCTCAGACCTGAGACCTTTTTCCAATCTTCTATTGTTAAATTTTAGAGAGACAGTGCCTACTGTAGCCTCAGTTTCCTGTTCTTCAGGAGCAGCACATGGTATGATCTTCAACTCCTCTAGCCCTATCTGATTCAAGGTTTTATAAGTTTTGGGTTCAGGTATGCTCTTCTGCATACCTTGGTTGTAACGAGTGGTTATTCTAGTTACTGTTGTCTTTCTATCAGCTTGAACCAGTCCAGCCATTTTCGTCTGACTTCTGGCATCGACAAGGCAAGTAAGCATAACTTCTGCTTACTGGATATCTTCTCTTATTGGACCATTCTCCTTAAACCCTAGAAATAGTTCCCAGAAGATCAGCATTTTCTGAAATACTTTGACCAGCCCATCTGGCACCAACAACCATGCAACATTAGAAAGCACTTTAATCACCTTTCAAACATTCTGATGCTTGGTTTGAACTTCAGCAGATCTTCTAAACCATGTTTCCAGTTGCTGCCAAGTGATTAGATGACATAACATTTGCACTAATGAGTAGTTGAACAAGTGCACGTAATAAAGTGGCCAATGAGTGTTTTTGAACAGGCGAAAGGTTTTTCTCCAAAAAATGGGCGCTGAATTTTATTATCTGGGAATAAAGAAGTTTTTGTGCTCCACAGAAGAAAAGTTTGGAATGTCATGAGAGTGAGAAAAGATACACTGATCACCTGTAAAAATTGTGATGTACCGATGTATTACTAAAATGAAACATTAAAGAGCTCTCATTGTGGTCTCTGTCCCAGTAAAATGAAAAACCTTTGAGTGCATGATAAATTATATATGCTAATGTATGAAAAGCCTTAAACATACTCAGTGGCTCCCTTTATGTGGTGTACCAATCCTGTTCTCAATGTCAAATATATTATGCTGTCACAGCAGAAATTAAAGCGGTTGAAAGGCTGTCTAATACTGTCAAATATACAGTACACAGCTTTTATACAGTGTATTGGCGGTCTTGGCAGAAACTTTGGCCTCATATCAAACATTACATAGTAGCTGTAGTCATTCAGAATCTGAGGCAGTCAAGAAAAAGCAGATACGATTGTATGTGGCACGCTGTGACACCGAGTCTGCATTTGTGTTTTAACAAGAGCGAATCTACATGGGTTTGGCTGAGAGAACATCTCCCAGAGGAGCCTGAATATGGAGGTTAATGCTGGACATGGTCTGTGTCGATACTTATTCTCTCCCAACAGGCCTTCCCACAGAACATCAAGTGACTGTAATTGAAACACACACAATTCCCACTGGGAGAGACGTTGGTTAAAAAGAGCGGTAAATAACAGCACTGCCAACCTAGATGTAGGTGGAAACACATAGGGTGCAGGTTTAAAGGTCTAAACACACGCATTAGAATCTGTCAGTGGTGTATGGCAAATGCAAAAATAAAATACATAATAGCTTGAACTTCAAAGAATTTATCTGCTTCAGATGAATATTAATGAATATAAATGTAACGCAAGTGATGAGCAGTCATAAATGAGACAAGGAAGATTAATGGAATAAATAAATAATAAATACAACTAACGACAAAAAAATCATAACTAATAAACTAATAATGTGGTAACACTTTATGGTCACTTTAATGACAATAAGGTGTCATTGGTTAACGTTCATTAACATATTAACTAACATGAACAAGTGACGAACAATGCATTTCATACACTAATCTTAATGTTAGCTAATGAAAATACAGCTGTTCATTGTTTCTTCATGTTAGCTCACAGTGCATTAAATAAGTGATTAGCGAAATTAAAGAATGATTTCATTAAAAATAAATAAATAAATAAATAGAATGGTTGCGTCTCCAACTGGTCTGCTTAGCTAAAAACAACTATTTTACAGGTACAGTATTGCAAGATTTGATTTAACCTTCCCATTGATATATGTGCATTTGTTTGATAATATATATAGAATTTACATAATATAACTGAACCGGCCAGTAGGTGGCAGTTAGTCACTGTCTTTGTCACTAATTCATCCATTAAAACGATTCAACTAAACGGTAATTTGTTTAGTAACGAAGCAGTTGACCCTCTTTTTGAATGGGTTGTTGAATCGTTGAGTCGCTAGATTTGATCAAAAGCAAAGATTCATTCATAAACAGCGCTGTGTGTGAGACTACATTTACAGCTGCTCAACTGTGACTTTGCTTTTTAACTTTTGTTGACGAAATAGAGCAAACAACAGTGTTCCTAAAAATTTAAGTCACTTAATATTAACTTTTGTAATAAAGAAATTTATAAAAAATAATTTTCACATTTGCAAACTTGTTCCCCTCGCGAACTACCATTTTAATAAATACAGCTCTTTACACCATACACTTAATCTATTAGTAACATCGTCTCTATTCTTTCTTTGTTATCATGAATGACAAAAACTGCAGTCAGCTCTGCAGATCTGTCCTGTCAGGAGTGTGACGCGCAGAGAGAAGCATTTCTATTGACTGCAGTCTGCAGGTTTTATGGCAAAAGACAGAAACCATAAACACAGCGCTAATGTGCAGAACTGGGACAAAGAGTAAAGAAGCTATATATATACTCTTTGCTGGTATCGCTTTTGTAGTCTTTTGAACCATTTGGATATGAAACCCCATTCCGTCTGGATCTGTCAAGGAAATGAATTGTTGAATCATTCACTCAACTGATTTGTTCAAAATTCTGATTCAGTCAGGAACATCAATAGTATATGTTTCTCAGAGACATGCAAATAAATGTAATCAAAAACGGACAAAGTAATTGGCAACATTATACTAATAATTATGCTAATATAACTACTAATAATAATAATAACATAATTACATAACATAATTCCTATTAATAAAAGGATCAATCCTAGCAATGATTGTTTGAAATTGATATTGAATGTGTATCTATGAACATATATTTCTTGTCTGAACCACATTAAACCATTTCTAATCCTAATTCAGTCACTGGAAATTCAAAACAGTTGAACAGCAACATTTAAAACTAGAGACAGCCTAAAAAGCAAACATGCAATTAGCTGAACTAGATTGATTAGCTCCACCAACGAATTAAATGCACTGCCTGAACTACACCTGCAAGCAATATTCCACTGTGAATGCTATACTTAAAAAATGCAGAGAGGGTGTTAATAGATACACACTAATTAATCTGGATGCCATGATTAGTGGGGGAAATCAAGTCTCCAGTGAGTGCCAACGTGTATTTAGCTATTTTTGTTAAATTTTAGCATGCTTTAGGTCAACATAAGAAGCCTCAGATGTAATTAAAAGCTCTTATTAAGACATTCAAATCTCTACAGCTTCATAAATATGTTCGCTTTGTATATTGTATTCTGTTAATAAAGAGTAACGAGTCACTGAAGGATTTGCAAGATGTAAACTACATTTACATTAAAGACGAAATAAGACTCAGGGGAAAAGTGAGGATAATGAAGGCAAACGTATACAGAATGATACAAAAGAATGGAGCATGAATTCAATGTCAAGGCTGCAGACCTTGAGCATTTAAAATGACGTGCAGTTTCCTTCAGTGTCACATATTCCCAACTGCCAAATCTCCAGATAATTTAAACAACTTCATTATCATGATAAATGATAAACGCAGTTAAACGTACACGAATTGCATTAAAGAAGTACCTGATCAGCAGGTTTTGCTGTCAGTGGAACAATCCTGCAGGCAAAATCATCTACCTGGAAAACCATTACAACTAGCCTGCATCTTTCTAAAGTAAAAGGACCATGAAGTGAACCGAACATTTAGAAAAAAAAAAAAAATTATAATAATACTCTATGTTCTTTACCAGTTAAATGCTCATCCGAAAAGATGTAGGTGATCTAGTTTAAAGAACTGGGACAATTGACTTCCAGTGATCCATAGTGTTTTAGGACTGGCAGATGGTATTGCTAGGTAGAGGAATAAGTTGCTTTCAACATTAAAAATGTTAACTGCACCTACATGCACACTTTTTTACTGTATATTTGTGATCACAAACAGAGATGAAGGGCAGTGCCCTCGCAGTGAAAGGAGGTTAAGTGTCTTGCTCAAGGCCAACAAAAGTGGCTTTAAAAGGGCTTAAGCCTTGGTCTTCCAATTCACAGTGCAGATGTTTCCGGACTGAGCCACCCACAGCCACTAGAACTGGGATCAAGTTGGATTTTAACCCTGTATCTCTTCACCCTGAAAAAAGTCATGGCATAGACATCCCCTGCAGCAGTGCAGTTACATCACATTTAACAAAGAGAAGATATTACTTGCGTCCTTTTCTTGAACTGGAGTTGACTTTAGTTGTATATCACAAAGCTTTTAAACTAGATTTGCAGCCCTAGATTTTTCTTTGTCTGAATTGGGGCTAGAAAAAGGAACAAAGGGTTATACAATAGAATAGAACAATTTGAGGATAACAATGACGGTGCATTAGTGCAGCAAACAAAATTGGTATGATTACAAATCAAAGCATATACTTTACGCTGGAAAATTGATTTGTCATGTAACCTAAAAAGTGCTATGTGGTAAATTGACTGGTTTTGTTCATGTCAAAAATACTATTATGTGACTGAATCAATCTGCTGCATTAGGTTACACCCATGAAACACATTTTTAATAGGTCAGAGCAAGTAGAAATAACTCTTTAAGAAAACTGTACAGTTTCATTTTGTATAGTTTATATAGATGACTCTGCAAAAGTTTGGGGTCAGTAGGATTTTAAAGGAAATGATAACTTTAATTGAGCAAGGATGCATTAAATTGATCAAAAACGGTGATAAAGAAATTAATCCTTAATAACATTTCTAATTCAACTGTTGGTCTTTTAAACTTTCTTTTTAGTAAATAAATTTGTATTAAAATACTATTAAAGCAGCACAACTATTCTCGTCATTTAACAAATGTTTTCTGGATCATGTGTGGCATAATGATGTTGAAATTTCAGCTTTACCATCGCAGGATTAAATTATATTTTTAAATATTAGTGTTTATATATATATATATATATATACTGTATATGTAAGGAATAATTGACGACGGGCCGTTGAATTATTAGAAAAATAATGCCCACCCTAGGTGGTGATGCGGCCACGACGCGAAGCGGTTGCCGGACCTCAAGACATTGATCAGATTATATATTTCAAGGGATTCGTCCGGTTTTTCTACTTAAATTGCTATTGTAAGTAGGATTATTTCTTCCGCATCTCATCCATTCTAGTTCCAAAACGTAATTTTAAAGCTGGCAATGGAGGCTTGAGAAGTTGATAGCAGACTAATGCAGTTAATGAAGTTATTAGAAAGAAAGCGAGAGAGACAGTGCTTGTATGAGCTTGTATGAATTAGGCTACCTCTGTGTGTCCGTCAAAAGTGTTCTGAAGCGCCGTCTCTGAACTGTAAGTCTGCTTGCGCTGTTATTACCTCGCTAGTGAGAAATGTCATGTGTAGCCTTTAAGTTGCTACACTATGCTAACTGATAAAATCG